>LVTN01001278.1:6365-28837 GCA_001649415.1 Musa itinerans
ATTAGAAGAGAAGACTTTGAAAATCCATTTTTAACAATATTCCAAAGTTCAAAATCCATGGAAATAAGGAAGATCCTCGTTCGGGTCTTCCAATAGGTGTAATCCGTCCCATTGAACATGGCGGACGTGTAATAGAGTGACCCTCTTGGTTTCCGACATATGCCATCTCCCTTGGGTTTTAATCCAACTGAGAGTGAACCCGCTCTGATACCAATTGTTAAGATTAAGAGCACTAAGAGGGGGGGGGGTGAATTAGTGTAGTAGAAAACTTTCGTCGGTTTAGAAAGACTTCGTACGAAAATCGTTTCGGAAAGATCTTTAACTTGAGAGCAAATGAAAGTATAATTGATATAAAGCAACGGAGGCAGTTTGTAGTTAAGATAAAGAGCAGAATGTAAATGTAAACCGAGATTTAGAGTGGTTCGGTCAATCTTGACCTACATCCACTTTTGGATTCCTCCTCCGATGAGGTCACCGACGTCCACTAGAGGCCTTCCTTCAATAGGTAAAGGCCAACCACCCTTTTACAGCTTTCCTCCTTTTGACGGGCTTAGGAGACAACCCTTATAGATTTTCACTCCTATCTTGAATGATCAACACTTAGAAAGAAAGAGGGAGAAGAACTTATAGCCTTTTACTAACACTTTTAAGCTCTCAAATACTTAGAATAAAAGCAAGCTTTTCGGTGCCCTTTCATGCAAGAAAGGGTGGGGTTTATATAGGCCCCAATCAATTTGAATTTGGAGCTCAAAAATGTCATCTCTCGAATTTTCGGGGTCCTGGTGGTACCACCAACATAACTGGGCAGTATTACTGCCTGTCAACTATCACTGAGCGATACTACCGCTCAGTCTGAGCGATACTACTGCCTGACTTCGCTCGGAGACCGAGCTCAGGCGGTACCACCGCCTGACTTCGCTCGGAGACCGAGCTCAGGCGGTACCACCGCCTGACTTCGCTCGGAGACCGAGCTCAGGAGGTACCACCGCTTGACTTCGCTCGGAGATCGAGCTCAGGCGGTACCACCGCCTGGCAGGGGCGGTTCAATCGCCCAGAACTCCTAGGAGACTGAGTCTCCTGGACGGTGCTACCACTGGCCATGAATTTTGGGTCCGAATGGGTCGATCCATTCGACCCAGTTTGGGTATATTACCGGCCCAATTGGCCCCAAATTAAGTTAATGGGATCACCTCCCAATCCTAACTTAATCTTAATGCTAACTACGACAATAAAGACATTAATACTGTAAATCGTGTTCCGGTGTGTCAATCGCTTCTTTTGACGAGCTTCCGGTGAACTTCCGGCGAACATCCGATGAACCCTCGGCGATGCTCTGGCGGACTCTCGGCAAACTCCTGGACTTGCGACGATCCTCTTGGTGAGTTTTGATGAGCTTCTTTGGCAAGCACCTGGACTCCACCTTGGACATTTTGTCGGATCATTCAGAGCTTACAAAGTTTATGTTTGTAATTTACATTACCTATCAAGTATTTTTCTAAAATGTATGCTTATGAGATCCTAAGTTAAACATTTCTTCTAATCCGTCTTTTCTTTTGAATGTTTTTATGGGACCCTAAAAGGTTTCCCGCAGAACCTTCGACGATCGTTCGGACTTCCGATGAACTCTCAAACCCCCAACGTGATCTTGGTCTTTACTCCAGCTCAACACCCGCTGCATGTCTTACTGCCATCGTAGTTAATCCTGCACACTTATCTCAATATATAGATTAGATAAACAAATGACAATTGACTTCATCATTAAAATTCAAGATTCAACAATATAAAATGAGAAAAATGTCAAAACAAATAATAAGAAAAAAGAGTGTATATCATGTCACACGTACAATCACTCACGTGATTAGGTTCCAGGACACCTATGACTAGCACTAACTCGATAATCTATATATTTCTCTTCTTCTTTAGTCATTCTCTTAGCTTTTCTTATAGAGGCTTGGAACCCCTAGTTCTAAGAAAGATTGAGATAAGAAAAACCTAGTTCATCCCATATTATACCTAAGGTTTTGGTTTTACAAATAATAGGCTAATATTTTTAGCTACTTTTAAGTAACCTAGACTTTAAATATTTTTTATTTTTGAATATATTTTGTATGAATCCTTATGATTCTAGGGCCTTTGGTATAACTTTAATCTAAGATTCATGCATAGAGTTGTTACCATCCTAATATAAAGTACTTAGAATATCCCTTTTTTAAAGAAGGGATTTTATTCGAGCTAAATTAAACCATTTAGGTATATAATTAAGCTATATCCTTTTGATATATTTTTAAAGATTTTCTCAGGGTTCTATGAGATTTATAATTAAGTAGTTACCACTTTTGTACACTAAGATTTGAGGTTTATAAGTTCAGATAATCATAACCTAATTTTAGTAGAATAGAATAGGTATTGGTAGTTAAATTAGGAAGGTAGTTTAGCCTCCAAATGATTTAGTTTTAAGTTAAAATTTGGTATATATTTAGTTTTTATATTTCCTAATTTTCTATAAAATTTTATGATAATTCAAGATTGTTTGATCAACTAGAATAGTGAAGTAAATTTTTTTTATACAATTGTATGATGGTTTGATTGATACTAACTAGTTTATTTATTTATAGAGTGAATTATTAAAATATTGATGGTGAAATTTAGATAATTTTTTAGGTTTAGTATGGTTTGTTTTATGAAATTGTATCAAATATTTTTTATAAATTATTGCAATGAATTATTATAAATCAATAATTTAAGAGGTATGGTTCTTAATTAAGATACCTCATTATCATATACTCTCAATTTAATAAGTGTATCACTTCCTAGCATACTCAGTCATTAAGAAATATAATCTTTTAGTGGCATATTCATTTTTGAGTTTAATCAAGTAAGTATAAGTTTAATTCACTATACAATAATGATTGTATAAATTATCATATACATAATGTATTTTGGAAAGCTTGTTTCAAATGATATATATATATATATATATATATATATTATAAGTATAAAGATATATGAATTATGATAAAAATATCTTCTATACATATATATGATGACCTACGGTATGAAAGTGCATATATTTTCTAACATATGTTATGGGAGTATATAAATATGTTACAATGTATGATACATGTATATGTTGTGATGTATAGTGTAGGAGTACATATATATATATTACAACATGCAGTATGAGAATGCATGTATATATTATAATGTGTAGTGTAAGAGCGCATACATGTATTATGATATATGATGTATAAGTGCACGTATTTATTATGACATGTAGTGTGAGAGTGTACGTATATATTATGACATGCGGTATGGGAGTACACGTATATATAACGATAACATGCGGTTGCGGTGTGGGAGTGCACATATATTTTCTGATATAGAATATAGAAATCCATGAATATACTATGTATGGGTATTTTTTATATATAACTTTTAAATATGTTATTTGTTTGTGTGTTTTTCTTTTGGTTAGAAGTTATAGTTATGTATAGATGTCAAAAATACTATGTACAAGGGAAACTTTATCATTTTATTTAGTAAATTAGCTTGTTTTAATTTTAAGATTACATACATTTTCATGACCCTTTTTTCAATAATAGTATCAAAAATAAAAAAATAATATTTACTTTAGTGATATATATATAGGGTATGGGTGAAACTAAGATAAGATTTTACATCGAGTCAACTTTTTATGATATTCATAATTACATATTAAGTCACATTAAAATTTGCCATGCCTCACATCACATTAACCATATAAATTTTATTTTACCTCACATCACATTAACCATATGAATTTTATTTTATGTTTACTGACATGGCAGTAGTCCAGGTTGAAAAATGCAATATCTAGACCACACTGTCCGACAAAAAAAAATTTCCGAACGATATCAGACTCAAGCATATGCAGATAAAAAAATAATTTTAATCTATCAATTTAAGTATCGAACATCCTCCAAAATTACTTTCTGATAAAAATCTGCGTTTCGACTCTAAACAGAACTTAACTCTCTCATCTTGAGTTTAAAATCAATAACTGATATTATTAACATTGACAATTTTGGGGTTGTTTCTTTGCAAATTGAGAATCTTTTCCATCAAGCTGTGAATCGTATCACTAAGGGGGAGATCCACTTTGATGAGGTAGCCAATGGTTGTTCCATAAATATGTCAATAAATAACATGATTTGAAGACTCATATTTCTACAAACACAGGTAGAACACTTAACTGATCATATTTCTCACATTAACTCATCACAGTAATGTTGTCGGAACGACAAAAAGGAAGTTACCAACAGTAATATAAAAGGGAGAAACAAATAGTAGGAACTACAAGGCTTGTTAGCGTGATCAGCAACGTCCGAATAGCGTCAGACGTCCAAAGAAGCATCTCCTCTACATGAGACCCCACGAATCCAGCGTAGGGAAGGCCGGGAGTAGTGGATCGAAGTCGAAGTCGAAGTCCGGCGCGTAGGCAGGTGGTGGTGACCCGGACGAGAAGCCCCCGCTCGGGATCCCGACCGCGCCCGAATCCAGAAAAGACACCGAGGTGTCGAGCGTGGGCAGGCGGATCTGTTGCAGGGCCGCCCGGTCGCCCGCCGCGGACCGTACCGGCTCGGGCTTCACCAGGGGCTCCCCCGCGAGCCGGAACCCCGTCGCCCGCTGCACCACCTCCTGGAAGTTGATCGGGTCGGCGGAGATGTAGGTGGTGGCCGACCGCTTCGACGCGTGAGACTTCCTCTTCGAGACCCGCCCCTGCAGGGCCGGGCCGAGGGCATTCCACCGGCGAAGGGTGGCGTCTCCGGAGGCAGAGGAGCAAGAGGGGGGAGTGAATTGGTGGTGGAGGAGGAGGAGAGGGGAGGAAAGGGTGTCGGCGGAGGCGGCGGAGGAGGAGGAGGATGAGGTGGTGGTGTCGGAGAGGGAGATCTGGAGGGCCATGGCGACGGCCGCGTTCTCGCGGGCAGAGACCTCGCTGATCCACGCCGATTCCGAGTGGTACACCCACGGATCGAGCACCGAGCAGTTGTCCGCCATATCCCACAGCAGATTCGAGGATCGAGAAGGGCGATCGATTGGGATTGGAGCTCTGAAGGGAGTGAAGGCGAATGGTGAGAGGCACGGAGGACGCGAGCAACAGGGGGAAGTCGTCGAAGCTTCTTAAAAAGGCGGTGGCGCGAGAAACCGCGTTCCTCGTGCCACGTCACATATTATATACCGATTAACCGCGGTCTGGTCGGAGAGGGCGCGGGGGAAGAATAGGTCGTTGACCGTCAACCCGCGGCGGCACCTCCGACGATGATTGCGGGCACTCCCACCCGCCGCTCGCTGTACATATGGAGGGGAAATAAGAGTCCCTAAACTTTCAATTAATTACGTCGGAAGACTAGACATCCAGTGGATATAACTCAAATACTTATGGGGTTTCCGGTAGAACGCGTCAGCAATGATGTCATTGGGCTTGCGTTACCATCCGCGTAAACAGCAGCCACGTAGACTTCGTTCGGATCGGGACACGTGCGACGCGTCACGGGACGACGCCGTCCAAGTTTTGTCGTACTTTTGCATGGGCGGCCCATCACCATGATTAGGAACGATTGGAGCCGTCCGATTTGTAGTCAACGGCAGCCGTCGTCTGCTGCTTCACACATTCCGGAAACGTAAGCCTGAAGTGGAAACATGCCCGATGACAAAAGAAAATGCCTCATACCAGGGGTGATTACCGATCACAGTTGCAGGAACGGGCACGGCTCATGAGATCGATACCTGACTTGGCTTTCTTCTTCCCAAAGCTCCTTGCAGACTTGGTGGAGGGGGAGGCATGTGGGAGGTGGTACAAGGATTTTATCTGAACTGATTCATTGATCGCATAAGTTCAAAAAATTTTATGAAGATAAAATTGATCTTTATAAACAAATATTTTAGGTGAAAATAACTATAGGGGATGCTATCTCTTAAAAAATAATTATGAGATTTTATTCGATGAATTGATTTAATCTAATTCTTTAATATGAACTTATATTGTTCTAAGGACCAAAATAGAAAAAAAAAATTATTGGTGGGTGTTAGTACAGGTTTTGGTTAAAGTAGGGATTCAGATTCAATCAAGATCCTTTCTACGTCAATCTCAGTTCGAGTCAACATTTGTGAAGTTTTAAACCTACAAAACTAAGTTAGGGGCATTCCCGACAAATGTCACTTCGATGGTTAAGTTAATTTTAGGTTTAAGCTATTCGTACTCATTCAATAGTACTAATAAAGATTATGTACTAATAAAGATTATCCAATTAAGATCTTTTCAAAGTTGATCTCAATTCAGGTTACTGTTTATGAAGTATTGAACCTATAAAACTAAGTTAGGGGTATTCTTGATAAATATCCCTCCTACAATCAAGTTAATTTTTTGTTTAAGTTATTCGGACTAGTCGGACAGTACTAACGAGGAGTGTCGTTCTTCTTTCAAGTACGCAACTATGGTTCTTTTTATAAGTGGTCTAGAAAACCATTATGTCCAAGTTCATCTACAGTTGTGGTGGAACATGCAACGTTCTCGAGCTGAATCTAGGTAATGGTGTAGTGTTCGTTGACCCTATCATGCACCTTGACTAGTTCAACTTAGGTTGGAGACCCATCAATTGATCATATGTGTCTACTATAGGGTCAGGTAGTTAGCCTGTTGGGCATGTGTTTTCAATGTAGTAATGACATGCCATTGGACCAATTTTGTTGAATCTCAAATTTTGATAATGAAATCAATTGATAAGTGTTTATGATTTGATCTGTATTTTTAGTGATGCAGGATGCTTCGATCAGGATGAGACAATTAAAACAGGAAGAATCATGTTGGCCAGTGGAACATGTCAGAAGATTGAACGTCGCACCGAAGGATCGGTTGACGTATCAATAGAAGGCTTCGAGCCATGGATTCGGGCATCGGGCCAAGAAGAGTAGATATTGCGCCAAGGATATCGGAGTTGCGGAGTCAACTAGCCGATTGGGCAATAGGCCGCAAAGAGAGGACGATGCGCCGAAGAATCGGACGAAGTGTCGAGGGACCAATGACATGCCAGACAATATGATTCATGCTTAGTATTAATTATCTAGATCGAAGTATATTTTTACATGTGCATGATTAACTATGATAGCAAGGCATAAAGCAAAATGAAGTCCTGGAGTCAATGACGCGATTTCATTGGGAGTTCGAGAGTTCATCGGAAGTCCAAACGTTCGTGGGAAGTTCTATAGGAACCAGCCGAGAAGTCTAGGAGCTTTCCAAAGAAGCTCATCGGAACTCACCAAGAAGATTGTCGTGAAGTCCAGGAGCTTGCCAGGAGTCCACTGGAACATTGCCGAGAGATCATCGGAAGTTCGCCGAAAGATCACCGGAAGCTCGCCGGAAGAAACCTAGACTTACGAACTTTGTTTAGCTTAGTAAATGTCTTAAAATTCATAGTTAGCATATAATTAGGATTAGAATTAGACCAACCCAATTAGAGGATAGTTGGGCTAAGTTTGGGCTGTGTTGGGCCAAGAGAAAGGCTCAAACAGTGACCAAACAAGTGAAACCATCGTGATAGTCTCCGAGACTATGTTAGGCAATGGTACCATCAGTCTAGGTGGTGGTACCACCCAGACACAGTCTTCTAGGTGGTGGTACCACCCAGTGTCAGACTGCAGGCGGTGGTACCGCCCGTACCCTAAAATTTTAGGGGTTTGAATTTTGGGCTCCAAATTTGAATCCATTTGGAGCCTATAAATACCCTAGCTATTCCTGCATGGATTAGAAAGAAATATTGAGCAAAACCCTATGATTCTAAAGTTGTAAACCTTAGAAAGTTAAGTTCCATCATCCTAAAGCTTAAAGAGAGTTCTAAGGGAGGTGTGAGAGGGATACCTTGTAAAAGAGGGTTGTAAAAGGTTATCTCCTAAACCTATGAAAAGGAGAAGAGGGGTGTAAAAGGGTAGTTGATCTTCGCCCATTGAAAGAAGACCGATAGTGGATGCCGGTGGCCTCGACGGAAGAGGAATCGACAAAGTGAATGTGGGTCACTATGACCAAACCACTATAACAATCTGGTTTATATTTCTCTTGTGCAATTTACTTTACTGCAAACCATTTTATTTGCTAACTGCTTTCAAACCTCCTTATGAATACACTTTCAAGTTAAACATTTCCAAGATCAGTTTTATCTTACGAAAAGATTTTCCGAAACCAACAACTTTACCGCTACACTAATTCACCCCCCCCCTCTTAGTACCACTGTTGATTCTAACACATTTGTCATTTGTACACCATTTGTGGTTGGCCTAATGACCAAGTGTTATCATATGATACTAACATGTCTCTGTTAGGACCGAAATCGACACTGGGGGGGAGGAGGGGGTGAATTAGTGCTTACATAAAAATTACGTCGATTTGAAAACTCATTCAATATAGAAAAACCATTTCGATAAAGCCCGTATAAGAAAGTATTTAACCTTGACTTAGAGTAAATATAAAGTAAAGTGAGTAGCTAAGTAAGCAATAAAAGTAAGCAGCAAAGGAAAAGAACACACCAGATTTATAGTGGTTCGGTCATCGTGATCTACTTCCACTCCCAATTCCTCTTCACTCGTGGCCACCAACTTTCACTACTGATCTTCTTTCCAATGAGTGAAGATCAACTACCCTTACAACTCTTTCTCCTTTTCACAAGATCAAGAGAGAACCTTTATATCCCTCTTTTGTAAGTGTTCCCTTATACATCTCCCTTAGAACTATCACAAAACTGGTATCATTGGCCAACTTGGTGGTACCACCGCATAACACACTGAGACTAGGTGGTGCCACTGCCCAGTTTGGCGGTAATGGGTGGTACCACCACCCAGTCTAGTGGTACCACTACCTAACATAGTCTAGGAGATTATGTCTGGGTGGTATCACCGCTAGACCCTACTACATGTCATTGAGTAGGCCAAACAACATGCCCAATTCATTCCTGATTTAAGCTCAATTGGCCTATAATTGAGTTGACATTGTTTCATCTCAAAACTAACTCAATTAGTCCTAAACTAACTTGATTATAAGTATGAATCCTATGTTGTCCAGCATGTCATTGGTTTATCCGGCACTTCGTCCGATCCTTCGATATATCGTCATCTCTTTCGGCGTATTGCCAAATCGGTATGTTGACTCCTGTAACTTTCAATCTCCTTGGCACAATATCCGATCCTTCGGCCCGATGCCCGAGCTTATCGCATGAAGTCCTACCGGTACGTCGACCGATCCTCCGGCTTGACGTCCAATCTTCTAACATGTTTCACTCCGACCTAACGTCCGATCCTTCTGATCGAAGTTAATCCTGTGTCACTCAAAATGAAGATTAGATCATAAATTCATAAATTGATTTCATCATCAAAATCTAAGATTCAACAATCTCCCCCTTTTTGATGATGACAACCAATTGATCACGGAGTTTAAACTAAACTCGCCCTATCAGTATGTCATATTGATAGAAACATAAATTCAGACAAATTATGAATCTAAGCAACATGTCATCATAAAATCATGCATAATCAAATTTTCAATACATTATTCCATGCATGATCATCATAATTTCTCCCCCTTTGTCATCAACAGAAAGGAGAAGTGTAACTATCAAGTTTTAGAGATATGTAAGCTTAGCAATTTAGTAAATTTTTTATCACTTTAGAATATACATGCTAGTGAGTTCTTTCTTGTCTTTTAAGAAGTGCAAGCTAGCAATTTGTTCCTTCCTTTACGATGTTCGAGCTAGCAATTTTTGCTTCTTTTGTAATGTGTAAGCTAGCAAGTTCTTTGAGAATGTGAAGTTTAGCAAAGTTTTTGCTTCTCCTAAGATAACAACTTTTTAGTTCTCTTTATAATGTACAAGCTAGAACATTTTTTGCTAATTTTTGTGATGCGCAAGTTAGCAAGACTTTCTCCTTTGAGATGTATAGCTTGTAAGTTTTGCCTTTCTTTGCAAGCTAGCAATTTTCTTTTCTTGAAATATGCAAGATAATAATTTTCTCTCCTCCTTTGTTATTGTCAAAAGAAAGGGAAGGATACAATAGTGCAAAATATTTCAATCATTACATGAGGCATATAAGCCATAAATATAAAGGAATCATGTCATGAAAAATATAATATTAAAGATCATAAATGATTAAGTCATGAATACCAAAAGACATGATTTATTTTGACAAATCTCCCTTTTAGTAAATAACAAAAAGAAACTTTAGGAGATCAAAGATATTGAATTATAAAAAAAAATCTCAAGTATTAAATATCGAGAATTCAATATCACGATTTAGATAAAGACTTTCCTATTACAAAAAGAGTCATGGGAGAACACATAAAGGATCTCGATTCATATATAATATATCTCAATTCATCATGAATTATAATAAAATTTAAGTTATAATTCTGAAAATCATGATTTATTTGAAAAATTCTCCTCTTTAGTAAACAACAAGAAGAAAGGAGAACTTGGTTCATGCATAAGAAATATCTTTTTTTAAATCATCATTACTTCAACTCATTATGTATAATTTTAAAATATAAAACCATTGAGCATGATACAAATATTTATTTTCAAAATATTCATCACTATTTCATCAAATCATCAAAATCACTTTCTGGAGATTCTAAATGACATAACTGGATTTATCAATCTCTTATTGAAAAATTGCCAAAGCTTTAAAGATAGAGAACTTTTCAAGAAAAAAAATACTTTCCTCCTTTTAGTTATTTCAATTCATGTGATTGATTTTATATGAGCATACTCAAGTTTTTTTATATATATTTCTTACTAACTAATTTAAAATCATCAAACGACTCAAGTAATTTCTATTGTGAAATCTTAGGGGCAACATCACATGCGCAGCGGAAGAACAGAAAATAAAATCCCCAATTTTCAAAAATATGTTCGTTGTCGTGCGAAGATTGGTGCGCAAAAATCTCCGAAATAGAAAACCATATGTGAGATAGATTGTGTTATCTAGGGAGATTGTATATCTTTGAATCTCTATAGAACTCTAGGAGATGATGAAGAAGGTCAAGCGCCCTCCTCTCTAGCGGTGATCTACACAGTAGGGCTGCGATGACGCTCCTCAAAACTCCAGGCCTACTCTGAGATGGAGAGAGGGAGGAGAATAGGAGAGGCAACCAAAAGGCTCTAGCCTATGAACCACTAGTTTTCTCCTATTTATAGAGGTCCCCTGTCAACTTAACCCTAATGGATCCTCCCCTATTAGGTATTGGATCTCCATCCAACTATCCAAGCCTCTTAGATTAGTAGATCTCTATCCAATAAACTCTCATGGGCTCTTATTGAATCTCATCCATAGGATCCAATAATTCAGGAGCTTATTGGATATCCAATAAGATAGGGGCTCCGACAAATACCTCATATTCGAACCTCTACTCATCGCAACGCCTACCATATGTGTGTGACCCTTTAGGCCCAATATCGAGTTGGTCGTGAGTCATACATGTCAAAACTTCTTCTGGCTCAGTGAATTATTATCTCTATAATAATTCACTTGACTCATCGACTGCGGATGTACTAGGCCACTACGCCATAATCCCTAGACGATATAGGGGAATCCAATCTATTGGACCTATCTATCCTCAATTATCGTGTACTTATGATCCCTCATCTATCTAATATCCAGAGACCGTATACCGGGCATGGTGCTGTCAAACCGATATGGTTTCTATTCAAGTCTCGCTCTAATCGAATTCTCCCAGAGAACTCTCTCTCAATCTAAATGACCCTAGCTAGGGATTTATCTGAGCAAAAACACATGGGACATTCCTCTCATGACACCGAGAATGGATGATTATCTATCGACACTAATAGCCCTCGTAAGGTTGACTACCACTCCCGATGATTGGCTATGCTAGATCTGGGACATCCAAACCTATAAGTATGATATCAAAGAGTGGAGCACTCATACAGGAAATCCTTAGTGTCTCAAGTTTAAGGATCAGATACACTACTAGGACTACAAAATTGTTGTCTAACAATAAGGCATCATTAACCATTCAGTATTCTGTAAGCGGATCAATCAATGAACTCATTCCCCAATAAGCACTTGTATTGTATCCCTATGCATGACCCTTTGAATCCCTAAGATATAGGATGCTTCCCCTAAGTCCTTCACGGAGAAGTGTCTAGATAACCAAGCTTTTACTGTTGATATCATTCCTACATCATTCTTAATGATCAAGATGTCATCCATATATAACACCAAGAAGGTGATAGTGCTCCCACTTACCTTCCTGTATACACAAGGCTCATCTTCATTCTTAACGAAGTCATAATATCTGATTACCTCATCAATCTTATGTTCCAACTTTGGGAAGCTTGCTTTAGTCCATAAATGAATCTAAGCAACCTGCACACCTTATTTGGGCAGTCCTTGGACATGAATCCCTTGGGCTGTATTATATATGCCTCCTCCTTGAGGTTGCCATTGAGGAATGCGATTTTCACGTCCATTTGCCAGATCTTGTAATCATAGTGTGTTGCAATAGCCAATAGAATTCGGATGGATTTTAGCATGGCTACGGGTGAGAAGGTTTCATTATAGTCAATACCTTACCTTTGATGATACCCCTTAGTCACTAGCATTGCTTTATAGGTCTCTACCTTTCCATCTACTCCGATCTTTTTCTTAAAGATCCACTTGCAACCGATGGGTACAATACCCTCGGGCATATCAACTAGGTTCCAAACCTTTTTGGAGTACATGGAATCCATCTCAGAATTCATGGTTTCTTGCCACTTCTTGGAGCCTATACTCATAATAGCCTCCTCATAGGTTTAAGAATCAATATCCTCAACATCCTTTCCTCTAATATATCCAACATATCTCTTAGGAGGATGAGATACTCTGTCAAACCTACGTAAAGTTGGAACTTGTGTGTTAGGTACATGAACAGACTCGGGCTATAGAGTGGTGCCTGAGCTAAGTTCTCCAACCTTGCTCAACTCTATCATGCTCCTACTGTCTCCACCAAGAATGTGTTCCTTCTCAAGGAATACCTCTCTCTTGGCTACAAAGACCTTTTGGTCCTCGAGATGATAGAAATAATATCCATAAGTTTCCTTGGGGTATCCCATAAACTTGCACCGCTTCATCCTTGATTCCAACTTATTGGGGTTGTGTCTTTTAACGTGGGTAAGACAACCCCAAATCTTAACAACCATAAGATCGAGCTTCTTCCCTTTCCATATCTCATATGGTGTAGACACTATCGACTTAGTTGGAACTCTATTCAGAAGGTAAGCTACGGTTTTTATGGCATATCCCCAAAATGAGATGGGTAGGTCAGTGAAGCTCATCATGAATCGTACCATGTCTAATAGCATACGATTCTTCCTTTTAGATATATCATTGAGCTGAGGTGTATAAGGAGGTGTCTATTAAGATATAATCCCATGGTCCTTGAGGAACTGGGTAAACTTTGTACTTAAGTATTCACCTCCTCGATCTGATCGAAGAGTCTTAATATTCTTTCCAGTTTGGTTCTCCACTTCATTCTTATACTCTCTGAATTTCTCAAAAGTCTCAGACTTGTACTTCATTAAGTACACATGTCCATACCTTGAGAAATCATCAGTAAAAGTAATGAAGTAGGAGTAATCACCAATAGCATGAGTTGACATGGGTCCATATACATAACTATGTATGAGTTCCAACAGCTCAGTGACTCTCTCTCCAATTTCACTAAATGGAGAGTTTAGTTTTCCATGAAGGCAAGGCTCACAAGTTGTATATGACTCATAGTTGAATGGATTTAGATATCTATCCTTTAGTAATTTTTGAATCCTTCCCTCATGGATGTGACCTAGCCTACAATACCACAAGTATGCACTATTCATCTCATCTCGTCTCCTCTTAGATATATTTATATTCATGATATGTGGAGCAAAGTCTTGCATAAACAAACCATTATGCAATATTCCTCTCGCCAATATCCTTGGCTATGCCATTATGCAATAAGCGCTACCGGTATCCAATACCCATGTGTTATCATAAGAGTCTGACAAATGGAGACTGATCATGAATGTACCTAAAGCTTCTCCAAGTTTTTGTTTCTCCCTCTTTGCAAGGTACTCTTTGCAGTTCCTCTTCTAGTACCCATCTTTTCCGTAGTGGAAGCACTAGCCTTTGTCCTTTGCCGGGTCTTTCTTAGCAACCTTTGCTTTTCTTGGTATGCCCTTGCTCTTCTTAAGGGATTTTCTTACTTTCCTTTTCTTTCTGGTCTCATCAGTGTAGAGAATTGGCTTCTCTTTCTCGATAGTGCTCTCTGCCTCCCTCAACATATTGAGGAGCTCCAAGAGAGTCACCTCAAGTTTGTTCATATTAAATATTCATTATGAACTGTGAAAAGGAATCTGGTAGGGACTGAAGCATAATATCCACCCACAGGTTATCCTCCAGGACCATTCCTAGACCTGTGAGTTTCTCTATCCACTCAATCATCTTTAGGACATGGTTCTAAATCGATGTCCCTTCAATCATCCTAGCATGGAAGAGGCTCTTGTATATCTCATATCATTGAGTCCTTCCATGTTCCTCAAATAGTTTGCGAACATGTAGGAGAATGGATTTGACATCCATTTTTTCATGCTATCTCTGTAATTCAGGAGTCATGGAGCCCACCATGTAACATTGGGCAAAAGTGGAGTCATCAATGTACTTCACGTAGCGAGCGATCTCATCCTCGCTTGCCTATTCCTCGAGTGTAGGCATTACTATATCAAGGACGTACATGATTTTTTCCACCATGAGAACAATTCTCAAGTTACAGAGCTAATCCGTATAATTTAGACTAGTGAGGCGGTTGACATCAAGTATGCCATGTAAGGGATTTGAAAGCGATATTTTCTGAAAATAAAGATACATTAGAAATAAATAACATTCAGATTTTACAGAAATAAACAATCAAGATATGGACCTCTATCTTAATATGCTTCCACTATTTTACTAGCAAGTCACACGACACCCTCAACGCATAAAACGGAAGTCTCCGACAGACTTCTAGTGGGGATCAGGATCTAATCAGCATCTTAGTGTAACCTCGAGGGACTTGACCAATCACACTAAGCTCGAAAGGTACGTAACTCTTGTCGATCATAACTCCTTGTGATTCCCGTCCTATTTGGTCTTCGAATCACCATGGTCTCGAGGGACTCGACCAACCATAATATTCGGTAAAGTCAACACTATCATTAAAAGATGAGTCTAATTCAATATAGGTGAGCCTCGAGGGACTTGACTAAGCATACCATGTCCTCAGGTCACCGGTGATATCTCTATGTCGTAGGCAAGATAGCGAATCACGATATAGGTGAGCCTCGAGGGACTCGACCAACTCAACCTACACCGGGAATCGGTCCCTACCTATAACGATGGAAGGCCACATAGGTCAATCTAATTATATCACGTTTATCGACTTAATATTATCGAGAGAAGGGTTTCTTTGATTTGGTCTCCTAATATGACATGTCACACATATACATATTTAATATATATCTACATCGCGTGCAAATATATATACATATCTAGTAGGTGCATAAGCAATCACACATCACATGAGCAATCACACTAGATGATCATGGACCACAACCTAATGTGATCAGGCCTGAGCCAGAGGGCCTAATCATTCAGGTCAAAATCTATGTGTGCAGCGGTGCATCTCTATGCCCTGTGATCATCCATCTCGTCCTCGTTGGTTTCGTCAGCATCTCGACGCATCTCCATGCATCACGATCGTCTGTCTTATGGGTCTCGCTATTGCATCCACGCTCCGGCTACACCTCGTGTGATTACAATTTAATCATAGACACACAGACCCAACAATAAATGATAAATATAATGGAGGCATGCAGGCCCCAATAATAATAATAATCACAAGTACACACATCACACGGTCCATGATCATCCGTCCACACATCATACATCACATATATAAATCATCATTATGTAGGACTACTAGATAATAATAAAATAATAATCAATAAATTTTTTTAATTAATTAATATTTTTTGAATACAGGGATATACAAGAAATTTTCTAAATTTTGAGGAATATTTTTATAATTTAGATAAAAGAATAGAATGAAAATTTCATAAATTCACAAGGGCAAAACTATCATTTTGCCCAAAAACCCTAACCCTCTTTCTCACCCTCCCTTGCTTGTACTGTTGTTGCCACCTTGCCGACAGTGGCCTGTGCGACGGGGGGCGGGGGTGTAGCCCCTGCTTGCGGGCGACGTCACCCGTATAGGTGGGCGCCCCTACTGGTGGTGTTGCCCCCGCAGGCTATTGTGCTTGCAGCCTTCCTCGGCAAAGCTGAGGAAGGGGTGGCGCCCCCTCTTGCGAGTTGTGCCCGCAGGCTGTGGCCTCCATGGGCCACTCGCCCGTGGGTGCCGTCACAGGCGGCTTCGCCTACGGGCGACCGGTCACCTGTTGCTGTAATTATGTGCAAAAATGGTTGCTGCGCGTAGGCGGCCTGCTTGTGGTCATCGCCCTTACGGCTATCATTGGCGGCTTTCCTGCACGAAGATGGCAACAAGGGCAACAATAGTTGCTGCCCTTTCTCGCTTTTGCGTCAATGATTTTGATGCCGAAAGCTTCTCCAAAACACAACACATAATTCAAAACCAATCTATTGCACGAATAACTTGGCTCTGATACCATTGTTGGGAAATCTTGGGGGCGACATCACATGCGTAGCGGAAGAACATAAAACAAAATCCCCAATTCCCAAAGATATGTTCGTGGTCATGCGAAGATTGGTACGCAAAAATCTATGAAATAGAAAACCACATGTGAGATAGATTATGTTACCTAGGGAGATCATATATCCTTGAATCCCTACAGATCTTTAGGAGAGGGTGAAGGAGGTCAAGCACCCTCCTCTCTAGCAGTGATCCATACAACAGGGCTGCGATGACGCTCCTCAAAACTCCAGGCCTGCTTTGAGGTGGAGAGGGGGAGGAGAATAAGAGAGGCAACCAAAAGGCTTTAACCTATGAACCACTAGTTCTCTCCTATTTATAGAGGTCCCCTGTCAACTGAACCCTAATGGATCCTCCTCTATTGTATATTGGATCTTTATCCAACTATCCAAACCTCTTAGATTAGTGGATCTCTATCCAATAATCTCTCATGGGCTCTTATTGGATCTTATCCATAGGATCTAATAATTTAAGGGTTTATTGGATATCCAATAAGATAGGGGCTCCGATAGATATCTCATATCCGAACCTCTACTCATCACAATGCCTATTATATATGTGTGACCCTCTAGGCCCAATATCGAGCTGGCCGTGAGTCATACCTGTCAGAACTCCTTCTGGCTCAGTGAATTATTATCTTTATAATAATTTACTCGACTTATCGATTACGGACGTACTAGGCCACTACGCCGTAGTCCCCAAATGATACAAGGGAATCCAATCCATTAGACATATCTATCCTCAGTTATTGTGTACCTATAGTCCCTCATCCATCTAATATCCTAGAGATTGTATA
Organism: Musa itinerans; assembly: GCA_001649415.1. Classification (NCBI taxonomy): domain Eukaryota; kingdom Viridiplantae; phylum Streptophyta; class Magnoliopsida; order Zingiberales; family Musaceae; genus Musa; species Musa itinerans. The sequence goes on from LVTN01001278.1 coordinate 23,918, forward strand.
CCGGGCATGGTGCTGTCAGACCCATACGGTTTCTACTTGAGTCTTGCTCTAATCGGATTCTCCCAAAGAACTCTTTCTCTTTCAATCCGAATGACCCTAGCTAGAGATTTGTCTGAGTAAGAACACATGAGACATTCCTCTCATAACACCGAGAGTAGATGATCCTATATCGACACTCGATAGCCCTCATAAGGTTGACTACCACTCCCGATGACCGGCTGTGCTAGATTTAGGACATTCAAACCTATAAGTCCGGTATCAAAGAGTGGAGTACTCATATAGGACATCCTTGGTGTCTCAAGTCTAAGGACCATATACACCACTAGGACTACAGATTCACTGTTTGACAATAAGGCATCATCAACCATTCAGCATTCCGTAAACGGATCAATCAGTGAACTCATTCCCCAATGAGCATCTGTATTGTATCCCTACTGTCCCCACACGAGCAGCTATGAGACCAACTGCATCTATCATATGGACAGGTATACAATACACCAGTTTGTCCAGTTGTCTCGATGTCCCTCTTGAGTAACTTATGATTGGGATTATTTATGATCTATGTTAAAGACGAATCAACCTCATTATCATGATTTAATCATGATCCGATTCCCATTGCACAGATCCAAGGACATTATAATATATATATGCATATATGCAACAAGCAATATAATGTGATAAATGTCAAAATATAATAAGTAAAAAAACTATATGTCAAGTCACACGTGCTATTACTCACGTGATTGGCTTGTAGAGCACCTATGACTAGCAGTTTCATTGTAAGGTAAAAAGGTTTCGGGTGAGTCATTTACCTTATCGTCAAGAGCCATCAAAGAAAAGTTCACCACTTTATCTTCATCGATTTGCTCGTCTTTGGATGCACTCGAATCGTCCCAAGTAGCCTTAAGTGTTTTCTTCTTCTTTGATAGCTTCTTCTTTTTAAGTTTTTTTTTATTTTTTGATTCTTATTTTATGAACTTTTTAAATTTTCTTGTGAGGAGTTCAAAGTCATCATCACTTAAGCTTTCACTTGAGTGGTCTTCTTTTGTTCTAAGTGTCAAATTCTTCATATTCTTTGGAAGGTTGTTCTCATGTTCATCAAGTACCATGCATGTCATTTCATAGGCCATTAAAGACCCGATAAGTTCTTCAAGAAGGAAATTGTTTAAGTCCTTTGTCTCTTGTATTGTTGTCACTTTCAGATCCTAACTTTTTGTAAGGGATCTTAGTATTTTATTAATAAGTTTAAAATTAGAAAAATATTTACTAAGTGCTTTCAAACCATTAACGACATCCGTAAAATGGGTGTACATATCTCCAATGTTTCACTTGTTTCAATTCGAAACAATTCAAAACTATACATTAAAAGATTAATTTTTGAATCTTTAATTCTACTAGTACCTTTGTATGTAATTTTAAAAGCGTGCCAAATGTCATGCGCAGTTTCACAAATAGAAATCCGATTAAATTCATTTTTATCTAGAGTACAAAATAAAACATTTATAGCTTTTACATTTAAAGAAAATGACTTTTTCTCAAAGTCATTTCATTCATTCATAGGTTTAGCAGGGGTTTGAAAACCAAGTTCAACAATATTCCATAAATCAATGTTCAAAGAAAGCAAGAAAACTCTCATCTGAGTTTTCCAATAAGTGTAGTTCGTCCCATTAAACATAGGAGGACGAGTGATAGAAAGACTCTCTTGAAGACAAACAAAGTTATTTCTCTTAAGTGTTAAACTAAATGAGAAAAACGTGGCTCTGATACCAATTGTTAGGATCAAATCGGCACTAGGGGGGTGAATTAGTGTGTACATAAAATTACGTCGAGTCAGAAAATTTCGTACGATAAAATCGTATAAAAAAGTGTTTAACTTTAAAAATGTTCGTAAGAGTGTGTAGCTTAAGTAATGAGGAAGTAAAGCAATTGCAAAGTAAATAAATAGCAGTGAAGATAGAAAACACACCAATTTATAGTGGCTCGATCGTCGTGACCTACATCCACTCCCGATTCCTCTTCACTCGAGGCCACCAGCTTCCACTACCAATCTTCTTTCAATGGGCAAAGATCAATTACCCTTACAACTCTTTCTTCTTTTGATAGGCTCAAGAGAGAACCTTTACACCTCTTTTGTTTTTAGACCTCATTCCTCCCTTAGAAACCTTCCAACTCTTGGAGGAAGAGACTCACTAATTTTCTTTCTTTCGACTGCTGCTTTTCCTGCTCTACCTAGGGTGGTACTATCGCATGTAGCATTGACATTGGGTAGTACCATCGCTTAGTCTGGTGGTACCACTACTTGACACGATCTGGGAGACTTTGTTTGGGCGGTACCACCACCCAAACTTGTGGTACCTACCACTTGACATAATCTTGGAGACTGAGCCTCTGGCAGTGCCACCGCCTGACCCAACTTTTGCATCACCAAATGGGCCTTTCTCTTAGCACAAAATAACCCCAACATAAGCCAAATTGGTCCCTAATTAAGTTGGCCGAATTCTAACCCAATTACAACTTAAAACCACTTCGGTCTAGACAATTATTATAAAGCATTAATCACATGTTGTTCGATCAGTGCTTCGTCCAATCCTTCGACGCTTCGTCCTCTTTTGCGGCTTTTTGCCTAATCGGCATGTGGACCTCCGTAACTATAATTTCCTCGGCGTAATGTATGCTCTTCTAAGCCTGATGCCCGAACTCATGACATGAAGCCTTTTGCCGACACGTCGATCAATCATTTGGCTCGACGTCTAATCTTTTGACATATTCCACTCTGGCCCAACATTGATTCTTCTTGTTTTAATTGTCTCTTCATAATTGAAGCTAGCACTATGTCACTTAAAAGGCATATTAGATCATAAACTCATTAATTAATTTTATCATCAAAATATGAGATTCAATATCTAATACCCTAGAGACCATATACCGAGCATGGTACTGTCAGGCCCTATACAGTTTCTACTCGAGTTTCGCTCTAATCGGATTCTCCTAGAGAACTCTTTCTCTCTCAATCTGAATGACCCTAGCTAAGGTTTTGACTAAGCAAGAATACATAGGATATTCCTCTTATAACATCGAGAGAGGATGATCCTCTATCGACACTCAATAGCCCTCATAAAGTTGGCTACCATTCCCGAAAACTAGTTGTGCTATATTTGGAATCTCCAGACCTATAAGTCTGATATCAAAATGTTGAGTACTAATATAGGACATTCTTGGTGTCTCAAGTCTAAGAACTAGATAGACCACTAGGACAATGGAATCGTTGTCTGATAATAAGACATCATCAACCATCCAGCATTTTGTGAGCGAATCAATCAGTGAACTCATTCTCCAATGAGCACCTGCAGTGTATTCTTAGTGTCCCCACACAAGCAGCTATGAAACCAGTTGCACCCATCATATGGATGAGTATACAACATACTAGTTTATCTAGTTATCTCGATGTCCCTCTCGAGTAACCTATGACCGGGATTATTTAGGATATGTGTTTAAAGGCGAATCAGTCTCATTATCGTGATATCATTATGATCTGATTCTCATTATACAGATTCATGGACATCATAATATATTCATACCACATGTAATATAAAGTGGTAAAATACCAAATAATAATAAGCAAAAAGACTACATGTTAAGTCACACGTACCATCACTCATGTGATTGGCTTGTAGGGCACCTATGACTAGTACTAACTCGATAATCCATAGGCATTTCTCTTATTCTTTAGCCATTCTCCTAACTTTTCTTATGGAGGCTTGGAAACCCTAATTCTAAGAAAGATTAAGATAAGAAAAACCTAATTCATCCCTTGTTATACGTAAGGTTTTAGTTTTACAAATAATATGCTAATATTTTTAGCTACTTTTAAGTAACCTAGACTTTACATATTTTTTTATTTTTTAATATATTTTGTATGAATCCTTATGATTCTAAGATTTCTAGTATGACTTTAATCTAAGATTCATGCGTATAGTTTTTACTATCGTAATCTAAGGTACTAAGAATCCCCTTTTTTTTAAGAAGGGATTTTATTCGAGCTAAATTAAACCCCTTACGTATATAATTAAGCTTTATCTTTTTGATATATTTTAAAAGATTTTCTCAGGGTTCTATGAGATTTAGAATAAAGTAGTTACCACCTTTATACAATAAAATTTGAGGTTTATAAGTTAAGACAATCCCAACCCAATTTCGATAGAATAGAATATACGTTGGTAGTTAAATTAAGAGGGTAATTTAGCCTCCAAATAATTTAATTTTAAATTAAAATTTGGTGTATATTTAGTATTTATATTTATTAATTTTATATATAATTTTATGATAATTCAAGATTGTTTGATCAACTAGAATAGTGAAGTAAAATTTCTTTATAGAATTGTGTGATGGTTTGATTGATACTAACTAATTCATTTATATATAGAGTGAATTATTAAAAACTTGAAGGTGAAATTTAAATAAATTTTTAGGTTTAGTAAAGATTGTTTTATGAAATTTTATCAAATATTTTCTGTAAATTATTGCAATGAATTATTATAAATCAATAATTTAAGAGGTATGATTCTTAATTAACATACCTTATGATTATATACTCTCAATTTAATAAGTGTATCACTCCCTAGCATGTTTGATCATTAAGAAATATAGTCTTTCAGTGGCATATTTATTTTTGACTTCAATCAACTAAGTATAAGTTTAATTCACTATAAAATAATGATAATATAAATTATCATATACATAATATATATTTGGAAAGCTTGTTTCAAATGACATAATTTTCATCAGCTATATGTGAATATATATATATATATATATATATATATACATATATATATATATATATATATATATATACATATATGTATATATATATATATATACATATATATGTATATATATATATATATATATACATATATA
>LVTN01001278.1:41152-51179 GCA_001649415.1 Musa itinerans
TGCGTCAATCGCTTCTTCCGGCGATCTTCCGGCGAACATCCGACGAACCTTCGGCGATGCTCCTGCGGACTTCCGGCAAACTCTTGGACTTGCGACGATCCACTTGGCGAGTTTCGACGAGCTTCTTTGGCAAGCTCCAGGACTTCTCGTATTTGTTCCCGCAGAACCTCCGACGACCGTCCGGAGTTCCGTCGAACTCTCGAACTCCCAATGTGATCATAGTCTTGACTCCGGCGCAACTCCTGCTGCATGTCTTACTTTCATCGTAGTTAATCCTGCACACTTATCTCAACATATGGATTAGATAACAAATGACAATTGACTTCATCATCAAAATCCGAGATTCAACAAAATTTACATCAATATTTCAATCATAAAAAATGAAAGATCAAGTCATGAATACCAAAAGACCATGTATCATTTTTGACAAATCTCTTTTTTTGTAAATATAAGGAATGATAGGAAACGATCTTGATTCAAAAAGAAAACTCAAGTCATAAGATTTAACAATTTACCTAAATTTAACATTCAAGCTAGTACTTTTGGTTTTGCAATTTTATTTCTCCCCTTTGTCATTGTAAGAAAGAAGAAGAGGGAATAATATAATGGTGCAATTCATTTCCTTCTTACATCAATGCTCTAAGCATTACATAAGGTATATAACCATAAACACAAGAGAAGGGGCAATTTTATTTCTCCCCTTTGTCATTGTAAGAAAGAAGAAGAGGGAATAATATAATGGTGCAATTCATTTCCTTCTTACATCAATGCTCTAAGCATTACATAAGGTATATAACCATAAACACAAGAGAAGGGTACAAAAATTTACAATAATGATCTCACATTAAAGATATCAAAGATTATAAAAGATCAATACAAAAGATCATCAGTCTTTTATATTTATCAAGAAAAACTTCAAAATATAAGAGATCAATTTGATGATCAATACAAAGGAGTCATAATGAATATCAAGTTAAGAAATTAAGATTATAATTTGTATAAATCTCCTCGTGAATAATAAGAAGGAATGATACAAGGAGATCTTGATTCATAAAAGATTTCAAGTTATAATTTTGAGGAATCAAGAGAAAAATCATCATTCATTTAGATAATACTTCTCTTTAGTAAATAACGAAAAGAAATATTAGGAGACCAAAGATTTTGATTCAAAAAATCTCAAGTTCATGATTCGGATAAAACTCATTCAAATTTAATTTGTCAAATCATCAAAATCACTTTCTTAAGAGATTCATAAAAAAAACATAAATAGATTCATTAATCTCTTTTTGAAAAACTCGATTAAGAAATTTTCAAGAAAAATACTTTCCTCTTTTTAGTTGTTTCAATTCATGTGATTGATTCCATACAAGCATACCCAAGTTTTTTTTTTTATTATGTCAAAACCATGCATCATGTTTAAAATAAAAAAAAAGATTTATCATAAAAATCATCAAGATCAAAAGTATAATACATAATTCCAAAACATAAGATTTTAAATCTTCATTACTCCAAATCCTCATGCATAATATAAAATCATCAAATATGATTTCATTGAACATAAAGCATTTTCAATTAAAATTATTTTATTTCGGCTAGTGAGCTTTGTGAAGTATGTTGGATCTCCGATCATAAGCCTTGAGCATCCACTATCCAAATTTTATTTTTGCTCCTAGCTTTCGATTATATAGTTGTCTACAAAAAAGGTGGGTTTGTTATAGGTTCCATTTAACTTTGGGTCCCTTATGATTAGATCTACCTATCTTGTCTTTTGACATTAAATCATTCATGGTTTTTTTAGGAACCCAAACTAATTTATGTGAGCCATACTTTTTGAGTGGACATTTATATGTAAAATGACCATATCTACTACAAAAATTACACTTAATCTTATGGGTAATATGCAATATGAGTTTTTTAACAAATAAAGTTAGTTTTTGTTGAATGTTGCTACTCACAAAATTGATTCCTACTTTTCTATCTATATGACTCTTATTAAAAAGAATCATGTTTAAAGATTTGCTACCAATTTTAAATTTATCTAATATTTGTTGTAATAACAAAATTTTCTTTTTGTATGAATCTAATTATTCACATTTAGTGCAAGGAGTTAACATACAATTATTATGCTCATTTTTTAATTTTTTAAATTCACTAATAAGAGAAGCATGGTCTTTTTTAAACAACTTATATTTTTTACCAACTAGGTTATATTCATCAAATAAGTCATAGAATGCATTTAGTAATTCATCATAAGGTAAAGACATTTCAGTTGAGTTGTATACTTCGTTGTCGAAAGCCATCAAAGTATAGTTCACCACCTTATTTTTGTTGGTTAGCTCCTCGTTTTTGGATGTACTCAATTTATCCTAAGTTGCCTTAAGTGCTTTCTTCTTCATTGACAACTTCTTCTTTTTAAGTTTATTTTTATTATTATTTTCATGTTTTATGAATTTTTTAAATTTACTTATGAGGAGTTCTGTCATCATCACTTGAGCTTTTGCTCGAGTGGTCTTCTTTTGTTCTAAGTGACAAGTCCTCCCTATTCTTTGGAAGGTTGTTCTTAAGTTCATCATGTGCAATATATGTCATTTCATAGGTCATCAAAGACCCGATAAGTTTTTCAAGCAGAAAATTATTTAGGTCCTTTGCTTCTTGTATTGCCATTACTTTAGCCTTTTTGTAAGAGACCTTAATATCTTGTTAACAAGTTCAAAATTAGAAAAACTTTTATTAAGTGCTTTTAGACTATTGATGACATCTGTGAAATGAGTGCATATATATCTCCAATGGTCTCACTTGGTTTCATACGAAACAACTCATAGCTATGAACCAAAAGATTAATTTTTGACTCTTTAACCTTACTGTGCCTTTATGTGTGACTTCAAGTATGTGCCAAATCTCATGTGCAGTTTTGCATATAGAAACATAATTAAATTTATTTTTATTAAGAGCGCAAAATAAAGCATTCATCACTTTAACATTAAAAAAAAAAGTCTTCTTCTCAAAATTATTCCATTCATTCATTGGTTTGGAAGACTTTTCAAAATCGCTTTCAATAATGTTCCATAAATCAAAATCTATAGAAAGTAAGAAAATTCTCATTCTAGTTTTCCAATATATGTAGTCCGTCCTATTGAACATAGAAAGACGAGTGATAGAAAGAACCTCTTGATTATTGGTAATAGTCATTTCTCTTGGGTGTTAAACCAAATAAGAAAAACCTTGTCTCTGATACCAATTGTTAGGACCAAAATCGGCACTAAGAGTGGGGGAAGGGGATGAATTAGTGTTTACATAAAAATTACATTGATTTGAAAACTCGTTCAATATAAAAAAATTGTTTCGATAAAGCCCATATCAGAAAGTGTTTAAGCTTGACTTAGAGTAAATATAAAGTGAAGTCAGCAGCTAAGTAAGCAATAAAAGTAAGCAACAAAGGAAAAGAGCATACTGAATTTATAGTGGTTCGGTCATCGTGACCTCCATCTACTCCTGATTCCTCTTTACTCGAGGACACTGGCTTCCACTATCGATTTTCTTCTATAGCTTCTTCTTCACTTGCAAACATTCACTTTTGAAGTGCCATGGCCGATTGTTAGGAAAAGAGTCAGCACTAAGAGGGGGGGTGAATTAGTGCAGCGGTAAAAATTACGTCGGTTCAAAACTTCGTTGCGTTTAAATCCATTTCCGATGAAAAACTATTTCGTAAAGGTATTAATTTTGAAAGCGTATGAAAGAGCATAGTGGATGTAAAGCAAGTAAAGTTGTTTACAATAAAGTAAATTGCACAAGAGAAACGCAAACCAGATTTTTATAGTGGTTCGGTCGTCGTGACCTACATCTACTTCGCCGATTCCTCTTCCATCGAGGCTACCGACATCCACTATCGGTCTTCTTTCAATGGGCGAAGACCAACTACCCTTTTACACCCCTCTTCTTCTTTTCACAGGTTTAGGAGACAACCTTTTATAACCCTCTTTTACAAGGTATCCCTTTCACACCTCCCTTAGAACTCTTTCTAAGCTTTGGGAGAAGAGAACTCAACTTTCTAAGGTTTACAACTTTAGAATCATAGGGTTTTGCTCAATATTTCTTGCTTATATATGCAGGAATAGCTAGGGTATTTATAGGCCCCAAATGGATTCAAATTTGAAGCCCAAAATTCAAACCCCCGAAATTTTAGGGTACGGGCAGTACCACTACCCAGACTCGTGGTACCACCGCCTGAAATAGTCTCGGAGACTGTGCCACGATGGTTTCACCTGTTTGGTTACTGTTTGGGCCTTTCTCTTAGCCCAACACAACCCAAACTTGGCCTAACTATCCCCTAATTGGGTTGGCCTAATTCTAATCCCAATTATATGCTAACTATAAATTTTAAGACATTTACTAAGCTAAACAAAGTCCGTAAGTCTAGGTTTCTTCCGGCGAGCTTCTAGCGATCTTCCGACGAACTTCCAACGATATCTCGACAATGTTCTAGTGGACTCTCGGCAAGCTCCTGGACTTCACGATGATCTTCTTAGCGAGTTCCAATGAGCTTCTTTGGTAAGCTCCTGGACTTCTCGGTCAATTCTTGTAGAACTTCCGATGAACGTCCGGACTTCCGACGAACTCTCGAACTCTCAACGAAATCACGTTCTTAACTCTTGGACTTCATTTTGCTTTATGCCTTGCTATCATAGTTAATCCTGCACACATAAAACACACTTTAATCTCGACAATTATTACTAAGCATGAATCATGTTGTCCGGTATGTCATTGGTCCATCGACGCTTTGTCCAATTCTTCGGCGCATCGTCCTCTCTTGCGGCCTATTGCCCAATCGGCCAGTTGACCTCCGCAACTCCGATTTCCTTGGCATAATATCCACACTTCTTGGCTCGATACCTGAATCCATAGCCCGAAGTCTTCTGTTGATACATCGACTGATCCTTCGACTCGACGTCCATTCTTCTAACATGTCTTTCACCGGCCCAACATGATTCTTTCTACTTTAATTGTCTCATCCTGATCGAAGCATCCTGCATCACTCAAAATGCAGATCAAGTCATAAATACTTATCAATTGGTTTTATCATCAAAATCTGAGATTCAACACCGATTACATTCATAGCAAGTTGTTTTGTTCTTCTTCTTCTTTCCAATGGGCGAAGATCAACTACCCTAATAACTCTTTCTTATTTTCACAAGCTCAGCAAAGAACCTTTACATCCCTCTTTTGTAAGTGTTCCCTCACATACCTCCCTTAGGATTATCACTAAGCTCTAAAAGGAAGGACTCTACACTTTAAGAGATTATAACCTTGGAATCATATAGTTTTTGTTCTATTTTCGTATGTTTATCAAGCAACAATTTATGAGGTATTTATAGACCCCAAATGGCTTCAAAAATTACAGCCAAAATTTAAATCTTGGGTTTTTAGGGTACTGACGGTACCACCGCCAATATTAGGCAGTACCATCGCCTAACACATTAACACTAGGCAGTACCACCACCTAGTCTAGCGGTACCACCACCTGACACAGTCTGGGAGACTGTCTGGGTAGTACCACCATGAGACCCTACTATAGGTCATTGAATGGGTCAAACAACAGGCCCAATTTTGCCCTGATTCATGCCTAATTGACCCCTAATTGAGTTGGTATTGTTTTATCCCAAAACTAACTCAATTAGTCCTAAACTAACTCGATCTAGACACACGATTATAAGCATGAATCCTATGTTGTCCGGTATGTCATTGGTTCATCCGGCGCTTCGTCTAATCATTCGACACATCATCCTCTCCTTCGGCGTATTGCTCAATCGACATGTTGACCTCCGCAACATCCGATCTCCTTGGCACAATGTCCGATCCTTCGGCCTGATGCTCGAACTCATGGCACAAAGTCCTTCTACCGGTATATTGACCAATCCTTTGGCTCGACGTCCAATCTTTTGACATGTTTCACTCCGGCCTAATGTTCGATTTCTACTGCTTTAATCGATTTGCCTTTTCTGATCGAAGTTAGCCTTACATTACTCAAAATTCAGATTAGATCATAAACTCATCAATTGATTTCATCATCAAAATATGAGATTCAACACTCCTATGTTCAATGGGATGGGCTACATGTATTGAAAAACTAGAAAGCGAAGTTTCTTGCTTTCTATGGATTTCGATTTTTGGAACATTATTGAAAGTGGTTTTGAAAAGTCTTCTAAACCAATGAATAAATGGAATGATTTGGAGAAGAAAACTTTCTTTGAATGCTAAAGCAATGAATGCTTTATTTTGCACTCTTGATAAAAATGAATTTAATCTTTTATATGCGAAACTACACATGAGATTTGACGTACACTCAAAGTTACACACGAAGGCATAAGTAGGGTTAAAGATTAAAAAAATAATCTTTTGGTTTATAGCTATAAGTTGTTTCGTATGAAACCAAGCGAGACCATTGGAGACATATACACCCATTTTACAGATGTCATCAATAGTTTAAAAGCACTTGGTAAAATTTTTTCTAATTTGAATTTGTTAATAAAATACTGAGATTCTTTCAAAACAATTGGGATTCTAAAGTAATGATAATGTAAGAAGTAAAGGACTTGAATAATTTTTTGCTCAAAGACTTTATTGGGTCTTTGATGACCTACAAAAAGATATGTATTGCACATGATGAACTTAAGAACAACTTTATAAAGAAAAGGACTTGACATTTAGAACCAAAGAAGGCCACTTGGGTGAAAACTCAAGTGACGATGATGATGATGATGACTTGGCACTTCTTAGAAGAAAGTTTAAAAAATTCTTAAAAAGGAACAAAACAAAACAAGATACTAAGAACAAAAGTGAACTAAAAAAGACCAAATAATTTGCTATGAATGCAAGAAGCCGGGGCACTTCAAAAATGGATGTCCCCAAGTGAAGAAGAAGCTACCAAAGAAAAAGAAAGTGCTCAAAGCTTCTTGAGATGACTCAAGTTCATCCGAAGACGAGGAGCCTACCAATAAAGAAGAAGTTGCAAGTTACGCATTAATAGCATTTAACAACGAGGTATGTAACTCAAACGAATCTTCTTTATCTTACGATGAATTATTCAATGCATTTAATAATTTTTTTAATGATTTTAAATTAGTTAGTAAAATATATAAATTGTTAAAAAAGGAGCATGCTTCTCTTGTTAGTGAATTTGATAAATTAAAAAATGAGCATGATGATAGTATGTTAGCTCCTTGCACTAAGTGCGAAGAGATAGATTCACTTAAGAAAGAAAATATTTTACAACAAGAAATATTAGAAAATTTTAAAATAGGTAATAAATCACTAAACATGACTCTGATCCCTGCTAATAAGGGTCATGTTCATAGAAAGGAAGGAATTGACTTTGTGAGTAACACTCAACAAAAGCTAACTATCTTCATTAAAGGATCTACATGTCTCACCTAGAGATAAATATAATTTTTATGGTAAATATGGATATTATGCCTATAGATGTTCTTTTAGAAAGTATAGTCCACACAAATTAGTTTGGGTTCCTAAAGGAACCTTAAATAACTCAACACCAATAGTTAAAGTAGGTAGATCTATTAATGAGGGACCTAAAGTTAAATGTGTACCTAAAAGAAACTCCCTTTCTTGTAGATATATTTACAATCAAAAGCTAGGAGCAAGAGATGATACCTTGATAGTGGATGCTCAAGGCACATGACCGGAGATCGAACACACTTCTTTAAGCTTACTAGCTAAGATAAAGGGTACGTCACATTCGAAGACAATAACAAAGGAAAAATTATTAGCAAAGGAACTATAGGTAATAAGGCAAACATTTTAATTGAAGATGTGTTATTAGTAGATGGTTTAAAACATAATATATTAAGTATTAGTCAATTGTATGATAAAGGATATATCATCAAATTTGAATCTAATGCTTATATAATTGAAATAACACACAAAAATAGATTGATGATTGCCTTAAAAAATAATAATGTGTATACTATTGATATTGATGACTTTTACGATGAAACATGTTTTTCGGCTTTAGACAATGATGTATAGCTTTGGCATAGGAGATTAGGTTATGCTAGCATAAAACTAATCTCTCAAATTTTAACTAGAGAAATTGTAAGAGGAATATCTAATATCAAGTTCGTCAAAGATAGTTTGTGATGCATATCAGCTAGGAAAATAAATAAAAAGTAGTTTCAAATTGAAAAATCAATTAAGCACCTCTAGACCATTACAACAAGTCTAGGAGGTAGTAAATACGCCTTTATAATTATTGATCATTATAGCAGATGCACTTGGACATGATGGGATATAAAGAGAAATAACTTTTGTATATGAACAAATACTAGCAGGCCATAACATGTAGCGGAATTAAATGAAACCATAATCAAATAGAACACCAAGATATACGTGGAAAACCCATTCAATGTGAAGGGTAAAAACCATGGGGCAAACTAGAGATAATCCACTATGAGAATAATGAATATACAAATCTCAATCTCTTGCCCAAAACCCTAACAATAATCACAAGAGAATAACTGGGATACAAGGATCATGTCACTGTACACAATATCTAAATCCTCCATAATTCTCCGCAAGTAATCACAGTAAGAATCTACTATGAATTGATCTAACCTGAGATAAGAACACTACTAGATGATTGAGAACAGTCTCTCTGCGTTGTCCTTATCTTCTTCCCTTTCTTTCTCTTCCTTTTCTGCCTTTTTCTTCTCCTCTTTGCTGCTGCAAAGATCACCACTTTGCTGTAGTTTTTCTCCCCAAAATGCAGCCACCTTCTACTACCAAATGCAGCCACCACACCCCCCTTATATTGATCTAGGGTTAGGTCAAAGGGGTGTGGGCTGTGGGCTGATAAAGCCCATCAAAGGCTGAACCCACTATGGGCTGTCAGTCCAACAACCTCCCCCTTCAGCCCATAAGGGAGGCTGTCCCATGAGTCCTCAATGTGAAGCTATGCCGACTAGCTGTCGGCATATCTCCTGTCTTTCTTTTGGTAAAGTCTTTGTTAACATGTCTGCTCTGTTGTCATCTATGTGAATTTTCTGAAGCTGCAACTACTTCTCTTCAAATACATTTCGAATCCAGTGGTATCTGACATCTATATGCTTTGACTTGGAATGAAACATTGGGTTCTTACACAAATAGATGACACTCTGACTGTCACAATGCACCACATAATTTTCCTGTTTCAGCTTCAATTCTTGTAAGAATTCTTTAATCCATAACATTTCTTTGCATACCTCTGTAGCAGCAATATATTTTGCCTCTATGGTGGAGAGAGCAATACACCTTTGCAATCTGGATTGCCATGACACAGCTCCCCCTACAAAAGTAAGTACATAACTTGATGTAGACTTCCTCGTATCTATATCTCTTGCCATATCTGCATCCGTGTAACCTGTCAACATAGGTGGTCCACCTCCAAAGCTTAAACAAACCTTAGAGTTCCCTCTGAGATATCTAAAAATCCACTTCACTGCTGCCCAGTGCTCTTTGCATGGATTTGCAAGAAATCTGCTAGTAACACCCACTGCATATGCGATGTCCGACCTCGTACATACCATCGTGCGTACATTAAACTTCCAACTGCTGAAGCATAAGGAACCTTTTGCATCTTCTCCTTCTCCTCATCACTTGACGAACTCTGTTCTGAGCACAACTTGAAGTGACCTATAAGAGGAGAACCAACTGGCTTTGCATTGCTCATATTGAACCTTTCCAATACCTTCTCGATGTATTTCTCCTGTGACAACCAAATCTTCTTGTTTTTCCTATCACGGGAAATCTGTATGCCTAGTATTTGCTTTGCTGGCCCCATGTCCTTCATTGCAAAAGACTCACTTAATTCCTTCTTCAACCTGTCAATTTTAGACATATCTTTCCCAAGAATAAGCATGTCATCAACATAAAGTAAGAGAATAATAAAATTCTCACCAAACCATTTGATGTACACACAATGATTTGAAGCCGTTCTTTTGTATTCATTTTCTGTCATAAATGAATCAAACTTTCTGTA
>LVTN01001278.1:55933-76553 GCA_001649415.1 Musa itinerans
CTTGTTACTTGACTTATAGTGACAATACCATCTGGCGCAGAATTACTGAGGGAAACCACCAGTGTCTCCCAACTTTCTGGTAATGAACTGAGAAGTAACAAAGCCTGCAACTCATCATCAAGAGACATTTTCATAGAGGATAACTGGTTAGTAATACTCTGCATTTCATTCAAATGCTCAGCAATAGAAGCACCCTCTCTATATTTTAGGTTCACAAGTTTTCTGATCAAAAAAGTTTTGTTGCCAACTGTTTTTCTTTCATAGAGACCTTCCAATTTTTTCCAAAGAGAATATGCAGAATTTTCAGTAGAAACATGGTGAAAGACACTATCATCAAGTCACTATCGAATAAACCCAACTGTTTTTCGATCTAACCTCTTCCACTCATCATCTGTTATAGTTGTGGGTTTTGCACTATCCCCCTGCAAAGGTCCATACAAATCTTTGCAATACAAGAGATCTTTCATTCTTGGTTTCCATATCATCCAATTGTTTCCATTCAAACTAATTATACGAGAAACACTAGTGGCCTCCATATTCAAATACAAAATTAAATCACTATAATCCTGCTCTGATACTAGTTGATGGGATATAAAGAGAAATAACTTTTGTATATGAACAAATACTAGCAGGTCATAACATGCAGCGGAATTAAATGGAACCACAATCAAATATAACACCAAGATATACGTGGAAAACCCCTTTAATGTGAAGGGTAAAAACCACAGGGCAAACTAGAGATAATCCACTATGAGAATAATGAATATACAAATCTCAATCTCTTGCCCAAAACCCTAGCAATAATCACACGAGAATAACTGGGATACAAGGATCACGTCACTGTGCATAATATCTAAATCCTCCCTAATTCTCCCCATGTAATCACAGTAAGAATATACTATGATTTGATCTAACATGAGATGAGAACACTGCTAGATAATTGAGAACAGTCTCTCTACGTTGTCCTTGTCTTCTTCCCTTTCTTTCTCTTCTTTTTCTGCCTTTTTCTTCTCATCTTTGCTGCTGCAAAGATCACCACGTTGCTGTAGTTTTTCTCCCAAAAATGCAGCCACCTTCTACTACCAAACGCAGCCACCACACCCCCCTTATATTGATCTAGGGTTAGGTCAAATGGGTGTGGGCTGATAAAGCCCATCATGGGCTGAACCCACTATGGGCTGTCAGCCCAACAGGACATACTTCTTGGTATACAAAAGTAATTGTTTTGAATGTTTTTTAAAATTTTATAAACTTATTCAAAATAAAAAGGGTTTTATGATTTCGTCTATTTGTTATGATCACGGTGGTGAGTTTCAAAACCATGATTTTCAAAATTTTTATGAGTCAAATAGGTACAACCATAATTTCTCTACTCTAAGAAATCCATAACAAAATAGAATAGTTGAAAGAAAAAATAGGAGCTTACAAGAGATGGTAAGAACCATGTTAATCAAACATAGCCTATCCAAATATTTTTGGGTCGAAGCCATTAACATGACATGCTATGTCATGAATAGGGTTCTCGTAAGACCATTACTTTCCAAAACTCTTTATAAATTATGGAATAATAAAAGACCCAAAATTTTATATTTTAAAGTTTATGGTTATAAATATTTTATTTTAAATAAAAAAGATGCCTTAGGAAAATTTGATGCAAAATTTAATGAAGGCATATTTCTTAGTTATTCCACTATTTCTAAAGTTTTTCATGTCTTTAATAAAAGAACCTTAATTATAGAGGAATCTATTCATGTTATCTTTAATGAGCTTCTCGAATTGAAGGAAAATAATTTTGATGATGATTTTGATTTTGATGGTTTAAATTTGAATGAAAACTCTCCTCTCCTAAGTAACTTGGATGCATCCTCTTCTAAAATATCCTTACATAAGCAAAGGAAGTATGCATATACTCATTTTAAGGAGTTAAACATAAGAGATACATTAAAAGATGTTCAAACTTACTCTTCATTTAATAATTTTTATGCTATTGCAGTCTTTTTATCTTAAATTGAACCAAAATACATTGACGAAGCCCTAAAAGATAATTCGTGGGTTATTGCAATAAGAGGAGTGAAATCAATTTTAGAGAAATGAGGTGTGGAAGCTTATTCCTAGATCTAGTAACCATTTAGTAATTAGTACTAAATATGTCATTAGAAATAAGCAAGATGAACTTGGTATCGTGGCTAGAAACAAGGCTAGATTAGTGGTCAAAGGTTTCAACCAAGAAGAAGATATTGATTATGAAGAAACCTTTGCTCTAATGGCTAGACTTAAAGTCATAAGGATTCTCCTTACCTATGCTAGTTATAATAATTTCAAGTTATTTCAAATGGATTTTAAAAGTGCTTTTCTAAATGGCTTTATTTTCGAAGAAGTTTATGTTGAACAACCACCCGGATTTGAGAATGCTAGTTTTCCGAATCATGTTTTTGTTGAATCTCGTATTTTGATGATATAATAATTTCAAGTTATTTCAAATGGATTTTAAAAGTGCTTTTCTAAATGGCTTTATTTTCGAAGAAGTTTATGTTGAACAACCACCCGGATTTGAGAATGCTAGTTTTCCGAATCATGTTTTTGTTGAATCTCGTATTTTGATGATGAAACTAATTGATATGTGTTTATGTTTTAATCTACATTTTGAGTGACGCAGGATACTTCGATTAGGATGAGACAATTAAAGCAGGAAGAATCATGTTGGGCTAGAGGAACATGTCAGAAGATTGGACGTCGGGCCGGTGGATCGGTCGACGTATCGACTGAAGGCTTCGGGCCGTGGATTCGGACATCGAGCCAAGAAGAGCGAACATTGCGCCAAGGATATCGGAGTTGTGGAGTCAATTGGCTGATTGAGCAATAGGCCGCAGGAAAGGACGATACTCCGAAGAATCGGACGAAGCGTCGAGGGACCAATGACATGCCGGACAACATGACTATTGCTTCGTATTAATTGTCTAGATCGAAGTTTGTTTTATATGTGCAGGATTAACTATGATAGCAAGACATGAAGCAAAATGAAGTCCCGGAGTCAAGGACGCGACATCGTTGGGAGTTCGAGAGTTCATCGGAAGTCCGGACGTTCGTCAGAAGTTCTGGTAGAACCAGCTGAGAAGTCTCGGAGCTTGCTAGATAAGCTCATCGAAACTCACCAAGAAGATCATCGTGAAGTCCAGAAGCTTGTCGGGAGTCCGTCGGAACATTGCCGAGAGATCGTCGGAAGTTTACTGGAAGTTCGCCGGAAGCTCACCGGAAGAATAAACATAAGGACTTGTTTAGCTTAGCAAATGTCTTAGGATTTCGTAGTTAACACGTAATTGGGCTTAGATTTGGGCCAACCCAATTAGGTGCCAGCTAGGCCTATGTAAGAATTGTGTTGGGCCCAATAAGAGGCCCAAATAGTGCCCCAAGAAGTCTCACCGTCGTGGCACAGTCTTCGAGCCACCGCTGAGTCCTTGGGTGCTGGGCGGTGCCACTGCCCAGCTCTCGGGTGCTGGGCGGTGCAACCGCCCAGTCTAGCGGTGCCACCGCCAGACCCTTCGGTTCACTGGTTGGGCTTTAAATTTAGCCCAAACCATGTCTAATTTTGGGCCCAATTGGCCCCTACTTGGGTTATAGGATTAACACCTAATCCTAACCCTAATTAACGTGCTAACTATGAATTTTAAAGACATTTCCTAAGCTATTACAAAGTCCACCGTTATCGTAGTTAATCCTGCACATACAAGCCAAAACTCTACTATGATCTAGACAATTATTATAACGCGAATTGACATTCCGTTGCTCGGCACGTCATTGGTTGGCACTTCGTCCGATTCTTCAGCGCATCGTCCTCTCTTGTGACTTGTTGCCCAATCGGTGGTTGACCTCCGCAACCCCGATATCCTTGGTGCAATTCCACTGTCCTTGGCCCGATGCCCGACGACCGAAGCCTTCTGCCGTCCAATATCCTAACGTGATCTTCTCCGGTAACAACGTCAATTCCTCCTGCGTCAACTGTCTAATCCTGATCGAGTAGACCTGCATCACTCAAAATGTAGTTAAACGTCTAAACACAATCAATTAGTTTCATCATCAAAATCCGAGATTCAACACCGATGAGTACTTCCACAAAGTTAGATATTGACCATGATGGAGAAAATTTTGATCAAAAGACTTATAGGGGTATGAT
This sequence comes from Musa itinerans, assembly GCA_001649415.1. Lineage (NCBI taxonomy): Eukaryota > Viridiplantae > Streptophyta > Magnoliopsida > Zingiberales > Musaceae > Musa > Musa itinerans. The sequence continues at coordinate 60,105 of LVTN01001278.1, forward strand.
AAGTAGTTTACTATATCTTATTGTAACTAGACCAGATATGTTTAATGTTGGACTTTGTGCTAGATTTTAATCTAATCCTAAGCAATCTCACTTTAAAGCTATTAAAAGGATTTTTAGATACATAAAATCAACTCCTAATTTAGGTTTATGGTATCTAAAATCTAAAAACTTTGAACTAATTGCTTATACCAATGTAGATTGTGCTGGATGTAGAATAGATAGAAAAAGTACATATAAAACATGATTTGAAGATTATAGTAAAGGAAAATGAATTACACTATTGTATTGTTATTCCCTTCTATTTGACAATGACATAGGGGGAGCAAATTTCATATCTCAAAAGAGGCAAATAGGTCATTTTGAATATCTCAAATTTGCTAGCCTACATGTTCTAATATAATGTAGGACTTGCTATCTTGAACATCACCAAAGCTTGCTATCTTGCCTATCTCAAGAAAAGCAAACATGCTAAACTTGCACATCTAGCAAAATTGTCAAACTTGCATATTTCAAGAAACAAGAGTTGCTTTCTTGAACATATCAAAACTGCTAGCTTGCATGTTCTAAAATGTTATAAATTTTGCTAGCTTGTATGAAGTACAACATGCTATCTTACTACCTTGCATATCTACAACTTGATAGCTTGAATGTTCTAATCATGATGTAACACTTGCTAAATTTTCTAGCTTACAAATTGCATGATGATAAAAATGGATATTATGTTTTTCATGCAATGAGTTGAACTTATATTCCAAACACATTAATAGTTTGGACTTCTCCTTTTTATTGATGACAAAGGGGGAGAAGTATGTTAATGACATACATGATTTGAACATAACATGTTGCTTGGATTGTTGAATCCAAGAGTTTCTATCAATACGGCATATTGATAGGGGGAGTTTGTTTAAACTCCGGGAGTTAAGTTTAATTTCGTCATCAATTGGTTGTCATCATCAAACAGGGGGAGATTGTTGAATCTCGTATTTTGATGATGAAACCAATTGATATGTGTTTATGTTTTAATTTGCGTTTTGAGTGACACATAATGCTTCGATTAGGATGAGACATTTAAAGCAGGAAGAATCATGTTGGGTCGGAGGAACATGTCAGAAGATTGGACGTCGGGTCGATGGATCGGTCGACGTATCGACAGAAGGCTTCGAGTCGTGGATTCGGGCATCGGGCCAAGAAGAGCGGACATTGTGCCAAGGATATCGGAGTTGCAGAGTCAACTGGTCGATTGGGCAATAAGCCGCAGGAGAGGACGATACGCCGAAGAATCGGACGAAGTGTCGAGGGACCAATGACATGCCGGACAACATGATTATTGCTTAGTATTAACTGTCTAGATCGAAGTGTGTTTTACATGTGCAGGATTAACTATGATAGCAAGAAATGAAGCAAAATGAAGTCCCGGAGTCAAGATCAAGATCACGTTGGGAGTTCGAGAGTTCGTCAGAAGTCCGGACGTTCGTCGGAAGTTCTGGCGGAACCAACCGAGAAGTCTCGGAGCTTACTAGAGAAGTTCGTCCAAACTCGCCAAGAAGATCATTGTGAAGTCTAGGAGCTTATCGGGAGTTCGCCGGAACATTGCTGAGAGATCGTCGGAAGTTCGTCGGAAGCTTGCTGGAAGAATAGACATAGACTTGTTTAGCTTAGCAAATGTCTTAGGATTTCATAGTTAGCACGTAATTAGGCTTGGATTTGGGCTAACCCAATTAGGGGCCAGCTAGGCCCATGTAAGAACTGTGTTGGGCCCAATAAGAAGCCCAAATAGTGCCCCAAGAAGTCTCACCATCGTGGCACAGTCTTTGAGACTATGTCAAGCGGTGGTACCGCCAGTCTGGGCGGTTGTATCACCCATGGCAGGGTGCCAGGCGGTGGTACCACCAGTCTGGGTGGTGGTACCGCCCAGTACTACGCCCTAGGCGATTGTACCGCCAGACCTAGGCAATGGTACCGCCCAAGGCAGCGTCAGTGTCAGACTGACACTGAGCGGTGGTACCGCCCGTGCCCGGAGAACCTGGGATGAGATATTTTTATGCTCCAAGTTTGAATCAACTTGAAGCCTATAAATATCCCTCTCATCCCTGGTTAAAACATACAAGCACAGAGAACAAAAAAGTAAAGAAACGCTGTAGAAATCTCTTGTGAGAATCCTCCTTAAGTTCTAAGTATTAGAATTCTGTAAGAGGAGTGTGAGTGCTTGTAAGGGTTGTCTCCTAAACCCGTGAAAAGGAAAAGAGGAGTATAAGAAGGAGTTGGTTTTTGCCTATTGAAGGAAGATCTCTAGTGGACGTCGGTGACCTCATCGGAGGAGGAAGCCAAAAGTGGATGTAGGTCAAGATTGACCGAACCACTCTAAATCTCGGTTTGCATTTACATTCTACTTTCTATCTTAAACTGCAAACTGCCTCCATTGCTTTACTTCAACTTTATATCCACTACACTTTTCAAGCTATCTTTACGAAAACGGTTTTACGTCGGAAACGGTTTTAATCGCAATGAAGTTTTTTGAAGACGTAACTTTTACCGTTGCACTAATTCACCCCCCCTTTTAATGCTGACCTTGGACTCTCGATCCTAATAGGTGGCTTGCCCACGAATGGTTCCCGCTTTGTGGGCGAGCATTGCTATGAGCATCGGCTAGGCTGAGAGCTCCCTTGGGTGCTCTCGGCCAAGGCTGTAAGCAGCCATTGGCCAACCTGCGAGAGCAGCAACAATTGCTGCCCTCTCTCGCCTTTTGCATCAATAATTTTATCGTCAACACATGTAATTCATAACTAATCTTTCTCACGAACAACCTAATTTTGATACCACTATAGGAAAATCTAGGGGCGACATCACATGCGTAGCGGAAAAATAGAAAACAAAAATCTCATATTTTCCAAAAGGTGTTCATTGTCATGTGAAGATTGGTATGCAAAAAATCGTAAAACTAAAAAATCACATATGAGATTATTGTGTTACCTAGGAAGATCATATATCCCTGAATTCCTATAGATCTATGAGAGAGGATGAAGTAGGTCAAGCACCCTCATCTCTAGCAATGATCCACATGGTAGGGGTTAAGAAGACGCTCCTAGAATCGCTTTTTAAATCTCCTCGCCTGCTAGTTGAGGAGGAGAGGGGAAGAGGAGAATAGGAGATAGCAACCAAAAAGCCTAGCCTATGGCCCTTTGGCTCTCTCATATTTATAGAGGCCCCTTGTAAACTTAACCCTAATGAATCCTACCCTATTGGGTATTGAATCTCCATCCAACTACCTAAGACTCTTAGATTAGTGGATCTCTATCCAATAATCTCTCATTGGCTCTTATTGTATCTAATTGATAGGATCCAATAATTCATGGGCTTATTGGATATCCAATAAGATAGGGGCTCTAGTGAATATCTCATATCTGAACATCTACTCGTCGCAACACTTACTATATGCATGTGACCCTCTAGGCCCAATATAGAGCTAGCCGTGAGTCATACTAGTCAGAACCCTTTCTAGTTTAATGATACAGGAGAATATTCTAGTCAGAACCCTTACTAGCCGTGAATTATCTCCATAATAATTCACTCGACTCATCGACTGGAGACGTACTTATAGTCCTTAATTATTTGGATATATTTGTCCTTAATTATCATGTACTTATAGTCCCTTATCCCTCTAATATCCTAGAGACCGTACATCGGGTATTGTGCTATCAAGCTCATACGGTTTCTTCTCGAGTCTCACTCTAATCGGATTCTCCCAGATAACTCTTTCTCTCTCAATACGAATGACCTTGGCTAAGGATTTGTTTAAGCAAGAACATATGGGATATTCCTCTCATGATACCGAGAGCAGATGATCCTCTATCGACACTCAATAGTCCTTGTAAGGTTGGCTATCACTCCCGATGACCAGCTGCATTAGATCTAGAACTTCTAGGCCTATTAGTTCGGTATCAAAGAGTGGAGTACTCATACAGGACATATTTAGTGTCTTAAATCTAAGGACTAGATACACCACTAGGATGACAAAATCATTATTTGACAATAAGACATCATCAACCATCCAACATTCCATGAGTAGATCAATTAGTGAACTCATTCTCCAATGAGCACCTACATTGTATCCTTAGTGTCCCCGCACGAGTAGCTATGAGACCAACTGCCTCTATTATATGGATGGGTGTATAGTACATCATTTTATCCTATTATCTTGATGTCCCTCTCGAGTAACCTATGACCAGGATTATTTAGGGTCCATGTTTAAAGGCGAATTACTCTCATTATCATGTTCTCATAATGATCTAATTCCCATTGCACAGATCCATGGACATTACAATATATTCATTAAATAGCAATATAAAGTGATAAAATACCAAATAATATAATAAGCAAAAAAGAGTGTGTCATGTCACACGTGTCATCACTCACGTGATTGGCTTGCAGGGCACCTATGACTAGCAATCTTCCACTTGACCTAAAGCCAATTACCTATATGTCTAATCCCTATCAGACCCCTATGATGCTCAAAAATATTCTAAGATAACGACTTTGTTAGTGGATCTGTAATGTTATCTTCGGATGAAACTCTTTCTACGACTATATCTCCTTAGGCAACAATCTCTCTAATTAGGTAGAACCTCCTTAGAACGTGCTTAAACTTCTGATGAGGCTTGGGTTCCTTCGCTTGAGCAATCGCCCTATTGTTGTCGGAATATAAGGGAATCGGCTCCTTGCTACCCGGCATGACTCCTAGATTTGCGATGAACTTTTTCATCCGAACTCTCTCATTTGCAACCTCTATTGTAGTAATGTACTCCGCCTCTGTGGTTGAGTCAGTAGTAGTATCTTGCTTGGAACTCTTTCAACATATTGCTCCTCTATTCAGGGTGAACACATACCTTGAATTAGACTTACTATCATCGACGTTGGACTAAAAACTCGAGTCTGTGTTGCCCTCAACTCTGAGGCTACTATCTCCATGTACTAGTAAATGATCTTTAGTCCTAATGTACTTAAGGATACGCTTTACTACTTTCTAGTACTCTAAGTTTGGATCCGCTTGATACCTGCTCATAACACTTAGAGCATATACTATATTAAACCTGGTACATAGTATGACATGCATGATAGACCCTATCACTGAGGCATAGGGTATCCTATCCATGTTCGCCCTTTTTTCAAGAGACTTTGGGGATATACTCTTAGAAAGCGATAACCCATGTCTCATCGGTATGAGACATCTCTTGGAATTTTTCATGCCAAATCTTTTGATAATGGTATCTATATACTTGGACTAGGATAAGCCAAGTATCCTCTTGGATCTATCTCTATAGATCTGAATTCGTAAGATATAGGATGCTTCCCCTAAGTCATTCATTGAGAAATATCTAGATAATCAAGACTTTACTATGAAGAGCATTCCTACATCATTTCCAATGATAGGATGTCACCCACAAATAACACCTAGAAGGTAATAGCTCTCCCACTTACCTTCCTGTATACATAAGACTCATCTTCATTCTTAACAAAGTCATAAGATCTGATTGCCTCATTAAATCTTATGTTCTAACTTTGGAAAGCTTGCTTCAGTCCATAGATGGGCCTAAGCAACTTACACATCTTATCTGGACTGTCCTTCGACACAAACCTCTCAAGCTGCATCATATATACCTCTTCCTCAAGGTTGCTATTGAGGAACATAGTTTTCGTGTCCATTTGCTAGATCTCATAATCATAGTATGTTGCAATAGCCAACAAAATTCGGATTGATTTTAGCAAAGCTACGGGTGAGAAGGTTTCATCATAATCAACACATTGCCTTTGACGATACTCCTTAACCACTAGCCTTGCTTTATAGGTCTCCACCTTTTCATATACTCTGAACTTCTTCTTGAAGATCCACTTGCAACCAACGAGACAAATACCTTCGAGTGCATCAACTAGGTTCTAAACCTAATTGGAGTACCTGGAATCCATATCAGAATTCATGGCTTTTTGCCTCTTCCCGGAGTCTATTCTCGTAATAGCCTCCTCGTAGGTCTGAGGATCAATATCCTCAATATCCTCTCCTCTAATATGTCTCACATATCTATCAAGAGGAAAGGATACTCTACTAGACCTATGTAAAGTTAGAACCTATGTGTTAGGTATCTCATTAGACTCGGGTTGTGGAGTGGTGCTTGAGCTAGGTTCTCCAACCTCGCTCAACTCTATCACACTCCCATTGTCTCCACCAAGTTTACTTGGGGTTGTTAGGACTATTTCAGCACTAAGAGGGGGGGTGAATTAGTGCTTTCGATAAAATCGTCGATTTTGAAAAACTTTCGTTCGATGAAAAAATCATATCTGAAATGTGCTTAACTTAGAGTAAGTGAACTAAGCAATTAACTTAGAGAGTAATAGTAATGAAAAGCAGAATATAAATGCAAACTGAGTTTATAGTGGTTCAGTCATCGTGACTTACGTCCATTCCGGATTTCTCTTCCGTTGAGGCCATCAGTGTTCACTAGCGATCTACTTTTAATGGGCGAAGACCAACTATTCTCTTACAACTCTTTCTCCTTTTCACAGGTTTTGGAGACAACTTTTACAAATCTCACACCTCTCTTAGAATGATCACAAATTTTAAGGAAGAGGAGGACACTTAGCACTTTTTCAAGACTTTTATAACTTAAAATCTTAAGACTTTTGTTCACTTTTTGTGTTTTGGCAAGTAGGAAAGATTGGAGTATTTATAGTCCCAAAATAGCTTCAAAAATGGAGCCAAAAAGTGTCTTATCCCAAGTTTCCAAGGCATTAGCAGTACCACTGCCATTACTCGATAGTACCACCATCTGCTAGACTGACAACTAGTGGTACCATCGCTTGTCAATCTGACACTGGGTGGTACCACCATCCAATTTGACATTGACGTTGGGTGGTACCATCGCCTAAACAATACCTGGGAGATTGATCCTCAAGTGGTTCCATTGCCAACCCTAGCAGTGTCATTGCTTGACGTGACTCCAGGTCACTAAATGGACCAAACAACAAGCCCAATTCAGCCATAATTCGAGCCCAGTTGGCCCGTAATTGAGTTAATAGGGTTACACCCAAACATAACTCAAATTAAGACCTAACTACGATGATTAAGACTTAAACAACAATAAAACAAGAAGCTTAGTTGTCCGGCATATCATTTGTTCGTTCGAACTCCCAGCAAACTTCCGGAGAACTTCCGATGAACTTCTGATGTATCGTCTGAACCTTTAGCGTATTGCCCGATTCATCGGCATGTTGACTCTCGGAACATCCGATCTTGGCACAACATCCAATTCTTTTGACTCAATGCTTATTTTTTGACTCCGACCCAACGTTTGATTCTTCTTGCTTTAATTGTTTTGCCATTTCTGATCGAAGTTAGTCCTAGATCACTTTTCTCGAATAGCACATTAGATCAGAAACTCATCAATTGATTTCATCATCAAAATCTGGGATTCAACAATCTTCCTCTTTTTAATGATGATAACCAATTGATGATGGAGTTAACCTTAACTCCCCCTATCTATATGTCATATCAAAATAAAGCAAACTTGAATTCAAAAGAAATAATAACCTTTGAATTCAAGTGAAACAATTTTGATCATATGCAATGTATCATTTCAAAATTGTGCATCATCATTTAAACATAGTTTCAAGTTATCAAGGTATAACATGCACAATTTTAAACCATTACAAAATCATTATCACTTTGGGCATGACACCAAAACAATAAATTGTCAAATCATCATTACTTGGGTATGCTTGATACTAAAACAAGAAATTTTCAAATCATCATTATTTCTCCCCCTTTGTCATCAACAAAAAGGAGAAAAGTGCAACTAATATGTTTTTGAAACATAATTTCAAATCATTGTATATGTCGTTGCATAATTTCAAGTTTTTGAAACATTATTGCATATATCATCACTTTAGAACATGCAAACTAGCAAGTTTTAGAGATGTGAAAGTTAGCAATATTTGCTTCTACTTGAAATGTTCATGCTAGTAATTCTCTTTTAAGATGTGCAAGTTTGCAAGTTTTGCTTCTTGAGATGGGCAAGCTAACAATTTTCATTCTCTTTGAGATGTGCAAGATAGTACTTTTGCTTCTCTTTGAGATGCTAGCAATTCTCTTTCTCCCCTTTGTCATTAAAAAATGAAAGAAAGAAGAAGGGAAGGATTCAATGGTGCAAATATTTCAACCATCATGTAAACGAAAGAAAAATCAAGTCATGAATCTGAAAGTCCATGAAACAAGGCTCTACTTTTGCAAATAGAAAGAGGAAGGATTCATAGGAAATAAAAATCACATGAAAAAATAAAAAATCAAGTTGTGAATACCAAAAGTCCATGAATCAAATATCTTCTTTTGTAAATAGCAAGAAGAAGGAATGATAGGAAACGATCTCGATTTAAAAAGAAAACTCTAGGTACAAAAAAAATCGAGCAATCCAAAAAATGTATAAGAGGAATTTATACATTAGGAAGATTTAACATGCCTTATTCTCTTTTAATAAAATTAAATTATTCCTTATTCAATAGTTTTATAAAAATATCAGCTAATTGATATTTTATATCAATAAAGTCTAGAGATATATCATGATTATTAACATGATCTCTAATAAAATAATACCTAATATCAATATGTTTAGTTCTAGAATGTTGAATGAGATTCTTTATTAAACAAATAACACTATTATTATTATATTTTATAGGAATATTTTTTAAGTAAAGTCCATAATCTTCTAAAGTGTTTTTCATCCAAATAACTTATGCACAATATACACCTACTGCTACATATTTAGCCTCAGTTGTAAATAATGTAATAGGATTTTGTTTCTTGGAAGACCAAGAAACAAATGAATGACCTAAGAATTGATATGTTCCATATGTGCTTTTTCTATTTAGTCTACATCTAGCAAAATTAGCATCGGCATAAGTAATCAATTCAAGATTTTTAGTTTTTGGATATCATAATCCTAGATTATGTGTTCCTTTAGGTATCTAAAAATCATTTTAACAACATTTAAGTGAGATTGCTTGGAATTAAATTGAAATCTAGCACATAGTCCAACACTAAACATAATATCAGGTTAGTTGTTGTGAGATATAGTAAACTACCTATCATACCCCTATAAGTCTTTTGATCGAAATATTCTTCATTAATGTCCATATAGAAGTGCTCATTGGTATATTAATAGCTTTAGCATTATCTATATTAAATTATTTTAATAGATATAAAGTATACTTAGTTTGACTAACAAAGGTTCCATCACTAAGTTGCTTAATTTACAATCCTAAGAAAAAAGTTAATTCACCCATTAAACTCATTTCGAATTCTTGGATCATACTATTAGCAAAAGATTCACATAAAGACTCATTTGAAGAACCAAAAATGATATCATTAACATAAGAACTATAAGAAAATTATTTTCAAAATATTTAATAAATAATGTGGTATCAACCTTGCATTTCAAAAAAATATTCTTAATTAAAAATGAACTAAGTCTCTCATACCAAGCCCTTAGGGCTTGTTTTAAACCATAGAGAGCCTTAGACAACTTAAAAACATGATTCAAAAAAATAACATTCTCAAATCCGGGTGGTTGTTCAACATAAGCTTCTTCGAAAATAAAGCCATTAAGAAAAGCACTTTTAAGATCAATTTGAAATAACTTAAAATTATTACAAATAGCATAGGCAAAGGGTATCCTTATGGCTTCTAATCTTACCATGAGAGAGAAGGTTTCTTCATAATCGATACCTTCTTCTTTTTTGAAACCTTTGACTACTAATCTAACCTTATTTCAAACCACGATACTAACTTCATCTTGCTTATTCCTAAAGACCTATTTAGTGCCAATTATAAGGTGATCACTATGTCTAGGAATAAGCTTCAATACCTCATTTCTCTCAAATTGATTTAACTCCTCATGCATTGCAAAAACTCATGATTCATCTTTTAAAACATCGTCAATGCATTTCGATTCAATTTGAAACAAAAAAGCTGCATTCGCACAAAATTTTTTAAAACAAGAACGAGTCTGAACACCTTTTGATGTATCTCCAATGATTAGCTCTTTAGGATGAGCATCTACATACTTCCATTTCTTAGGTAAGGATTCTTTGAAAGATGCATCTAAGTTGCATGGGGAAGGAGAGTTTTTATTCAAATTTAAATCATCAAAATCAAAATCATTATCAAAATATTTTTTCTTAATTTTGGAAACCTCATTAAAAATAATATAGATGGATTCCTTAATAACTAAAGTTCTTTTATTGAAATCATGAAAAGTTTTAGAAATAGAGGAACATCCAAGAAAGATACCTTCATCGGATTTTGCATCAAATTTTCCTAAGGCATCCTTTTCATTTAAAATAAAGCATTTGTAATCAAAAACTTTGAAATATGAAATATTTGGTCTTTTATTGTTCCATAATTCATAAGGAGTTTTGAAAAGTAATGGTCTTACGAGAACCCTATTTATGACAACATGTCGTGTTAACGACTTTGACCCAAAAATATTTGGGTAAGCTATGTTTGTTTAATATGGTTCTTGTCATTTCTTGTAAGCTCCTATTTTTTCTCTCAACTACTCTATTTTGTTGTGGATTTTTTGGAGTAAAGAAATTATGGTTGTACCCATTTGACTCACAAAAGTATTGAAAATTATAGTTTTGAAACTTATCACCATAATCACTACGAATAGACGAAATCATAAAACATTTTTTATTTTAAATAAGTTTATAAAATTATGAAAAATATTTAAAGAAATCACTTTTGTGTGTCAAGAAGTATGTCAAGTATATTTATTATAATCATCAACAATTATAAACGCATAATTACTACCCCTAGGCTTGTTGTCTCAATTGGTCCAAATAAATCCATATTGATTAATTGTAGTGGTCTAGAGGTACTTATTTGATTTTTTGATTTAAAACTATTTTTTATTTGTTTACCTAGTTGGTATGCATCACAATCTTTGTCTTTGACAAATTTGATGCTAGGCATTCCTCTTATGAGTTCTCTAGTTGAAATTTGTGAGATTAGTTTCATACTAACATGACCTAACCTCCTATACTAAAGCCATGCATCATCGTTTAAAGCTGAAAAATATGTTTTATCACAAAAATCATCAATATCAATAATATACACATTATTATTTTTTAAGGCAATCATAGATTAATTTTTTATATGGTATTTCTATTATGCAAGCATTAGATTCAAATTTGATAATATATTCTTTATCACACAATTGACTAATGCATAATAGATTATGTTTTAAACCATCTACTAATAACATATCTTCAATCAAAAGGTTTGACTTGTTGCCTATGGTTCCTTTGCTAATAATTTTTTCCTTTTTGTCGTCTCCGAAGGTGACATATCCTTCGTCTTAGCTAGTGAGCCAAGAGAAGTGTGTTGGATCTCTAGTCATACTCCTTGAGTATCTACTATCAAGATACCATCTCGTGCTCCTAGCTTTTGATTGTAAACACATCTACAAGAAAGTGAGTTTTCTTTTAGGTACCCATTTAACTTTGGGTCCCTTATGAATAGATGTATCTATCTTGACTATTGGCATTGGGTTATTTATGGTTCCTTTAGGAATCCAAACTAATTTGTGTGAGCTATATTTTTTAAATAAACATTTATAAGCAAAATATCCACATCTATCATAAAAATTATATTTATTTTTATGGGAAATATATAATGTGGGTCCTTTAACAAATAAAGTCAATTTTTGTTGAGTGTTGCTATTTACAAAACTGATTCTTACGTTTCTATGTACATAACCTTTGTTAGCAAAGATCATGTTTAAAGATTTATTTTCAATTTCAAATTTTGCTAAAGTTTATTACAATACTACATTTTCTTTCTTAAGTGAATATAACTCTTTACACTTAATGCAAGGAGTTAATATGCTATTATCATGCTCATTTTTTAATTTTTGAAATTGACTAGAAAGAGGAGCATGATCAATTTTTAACAACTTATATTTTTTACCAACTAGCTTACATTCATCATATAAATCATTAAAAGTATTAAGTAAATCATTATAAGATAAATGAGATTCGATTGAGTCACTTACCTCATCATTGAGCATTATTAGAGCGTAGTTTGCCACCTCGCCTTTATTGGTTTGCTCTTCGTCTTCGGATACACTCGATTCATCCTAAGTCACCTTGAGTACTTTTTTCTTCTTTTGTAGCTTCTTCTTCTTCATGTGAGGATGTTCACTTTTGAAGTGCCCCAACTTCTTACATTTGTAGCAAATGATTGTCTTTTTTTAGTTCACTTTTGTTCTTGATATCTTATTTTATAATATTTATTTTATTTCTTCCTATGAATTTTTTAAATTTTCTTGTTATGAGTGCCAAGTCCTCATTATCACTTGAGCTTTCGATCGAGTGATCTTCTTTAGTTCTAAGTGTCATATCCTTCCTGTTCTTTGGAAAGTTGTTCTTATGGTTATCATGTCCATCATATGCCTTACACGTCATTTCACAAGTCATTAATAACCCTATGAGTTCCTCAAGAGGAAGACAATTCAAGTCCTTTGCCTCTTGTATTGTAGTTACTTTCGAATCTCCATTTTTTGAAAGAGATCTTAGAATTTTATTAACAAGTTCAATATTAGAAAAACTTTTACAAAGACCTTTCAAACCATTGAAGACATCAGTAAAATGGGTGTATATGTTTCCAATGGTTTTGCTTGGTTTCATTCGAAACAATTCAAAACTATATAGCAAAAGATTGATTTTAGACTATTTAACTATATTTGTGCCTAGTGTGTGACTTCGAGTGTATGCCAAATATCATATGCAGTTTCGTATATAAAAACATGATTAAATTTATTTTTATCTAAAGAACAAAATAAAGCATTCATAGCTTTCGCATTTAAGGAAAATAGTTTTTTTTCTAGATCATTCCACTCACTCATTAGTCTAGAGGATTTTTGAAAATCACTTTCGACAATGTTCTATAAATTAAAGTCCGTAGAAATAAAAAATATCTTTATATGAGTTTTCCAATATGTGTAGTTCATCCCATTAAACATAAAAGGACGAGTGATAGAATGACCATCTAAATTACTAGCAAAAGCCATCTCTCTTGGGTGTTAAACTAAACGAAGAGAAATGTAGCTCTGAACCAATTGTTAGGATTGTTTCGGCACTTAAGGGGGTGAATTAGTGCTTTCGATAAAATCATCTCAGTTTTAAAAAATTACATTCGATAAAAAATCATATTGGAAATGTGCTTGACTTGGAGTAAGTGAACTAAGTAATTAATTCAGAGAATAATAGCAATGAAAAGCATAATGTAAATACAAACCGAGTTTATAGTGGTTCGATCATCATGACCTACATCCACTCCCAATTCTTCTTCCATCGAGGCCACTAGCATTCACTAACAATCTTTTTTCAATGGGAAAAGACCAACTATCCTCTTACAACTCTTTCTCCTTTTCACAGGTTTAGGAAACAACCTTTGTAAGTTTCACACATCTCTTAAAATGATCACAAATCTTAAGGAAGAGGACACTTAACACTTTTTTAAAACTTTTATAACTCATAATCTCAAGACTTTTGTTCACTTTTTCATGCTTTGACAAGCAAGGAAGATTGGGATATTTATAAGCCCCAAATGAGTTCAAAAATAGAGCCAAAAAGCATCTCATCTCAGGTTTCCAGGATACTTATGGTACCACTGCCATTACTGGGCGGTACCACCATTTGCCAGACCGACAACTAACGGTACAATTGCTTGTCAGTTTGACATTGGGCAATACCACCGCCTAGTATAACATTGACACTAGGTGGTACCACCACTTGACACAGTTTGGGAGACTACGTTTGGGTGGTACCACCGTTTGACAACAATAATTGCAGACGGTACCACCATATACTCTAGGTGGTACCATCACCCAAACAATCTCTGGGAGGTTGAGCCTCAAGCGGTTTCATCGCTAGCCTTGGTGATACCACTACTTGACGTGGCTCTAGATCACTGAATGGACCAAACAATAGGCCCAATTCAACCTAATTCGGGCCTAGTTGGCCCCTAATTAAGTTAATAGGGTTATACCGAAACCTAACTCAAATTAAGACCTAACTATGATGATTAAGACTTAAACAATAACAAAACAAGAAGCTAAGTTGTCCAGCACATCATTTATTCATCAAAGCTCCGAATGAACTTTTGGAGAACTTTCGGCATATCGTCCGAACCTTCGATGTATCGCCCGATCCATCGGTATGTTGACTCCTGCAACATCCAATCTTTATGCAACGTCCAATTCTTCCGACCCAATGCTCATTTTTTGACTCCGGCCCAATGTCTAATTCTTCTTGCTTTAATTATTTTGCTTTTTCTTATCGAAGTTAGTCCTACATCACTTTTCTCAAATAGCACATTAGATCGTAAACTCATCAATTAATTTTATTATCAAAATTTGGGATTCAATAGGGGTATCCCATGGACTTGCACCGCTCCATCCTGGATTCTAACTTATCGAGGTTGTGTCTCACTAGTATAGAGAACTGGCTTCTCTTTCTTGATAGTACTCTCTGCCTCCCTCAACATGTTGAGGAGCTCATGGAGAGTTACCTCAAGATTGTTCATATTAAAATTTATTATGAATTAAGAAAAAGAATCTGGTAGGGAATGAAGCACACCAAGCACAGGTTATCCTCTAGGACCATTCCTAGACCTATGAGTTTCTCTATCCACTCAATCATCTTCAGGACATGGTTCTGAATCGGTATCCCCTCAATCATCCTAGCACGGAAGAGACTCTTAGATATATCATATTATTGAGTCATTCCTTATTCCTCAAAGAGTTTGTGGACATACAGGAGAATGAACTTGGCATCCATCTTTTTGTTGGGTTGGCAGCCCACAGATTTAGCCCATATTGGGCTTTAACAGCCCACCTCCTCTCTTATCCTAACCCTAAATCTGATAAGGGGGTGGGTGGTGGCTGCAAAAAGAGGAGGAAAATTGTAGCAATGTGGCAGAATTTTGGTAGCAACATCTTGATTAAAAGAGGAGGAGAAAAAGGCAGAAAACTAAGAGAAAGAAAGGGAAGAAAACAAGGACAACGCAGAGAGACTATTCTTAATCATCTTTATCTCAGGTTAGATCAGATCTACAGTAGATTCTTACTATGATTACTTGGGGAGGATTTAGATATTGTGTACAATGACATGATCCTTGTATCCCAGTTATTCTCTTGTGATTATTGCTAGGGTTTTGGGCAAGAGATTGAGATTTGTATATTCATTATTCTTATAGTGGATTATCTCTAGTTTGCCCCGTGGTTTTTACCCTTCACATTGGAGGGGTTTTCCACATAAATCTTGGTGTTCTATTTGATTGTGGTTCCATTTAATTTTGTTGTATGTTATGGCCTGCTAGTATTTGTTCATATATAAAAGTTTTATTTCTCTTTATATCCCATTAACTGGTATTAGAGTAGGGTTTTGGTGATTTAATTTTGTAGTTGAACTTGGAGGCCAGTAATGTTTCTCGCATGATTAGTTTGAATGGAAATAATTGGATGATATAAAAACTAAGAATGGAAGATTTTTTGTATTGTAAAGATTTGTATGGACCTTTGTAGGGGGATAGTGCAAAACCCACAACTATGATAGATGATGAGTGGAAAAGGTTAGATCAAAAAACAGTTGGGTTTATTTGACAATGGCTCGATGATAGTGTCTTTCACTATATTTCTGCTAAAAGTTCTGCATATTCTCTTTGGAAAAAGTTGAAAAGTCTTTATGAAAGAAAAACTGCTGGCAACGAAGCTTTCTTGTTACTTATGAACCTAAAATATAGAGAGGGTGTTTCTATTGTTGAGCATTTGAATGAAATACAAAGTATCACTAACCAGTTATCATCTATAAAAATATCTCTTGATGTTGAGTTGTAGGCATTGTTACTTCTCAGTTCATTGCTAGAAAGTTAGGAGACATTGGTGGTTTCCCTAAGTAATTCTACGCCAGATGGTATTGTCACCATGAGTCAAGTAACAAGTAGTTTGTTGAATGAGGAGTTGAGAAGAAAGAATTTAGCAATATCTCAGAATGATTCACAAGCACTTATCTCAGAGAACAAAGGAAGGTCAAAGTCTGAAGCAATTCACGCATGGGTAAAAGTAAGTCAAGATCAAGAAAAGATATTGTTTGCTATAACTGTGGTGAGAAAGGACATTACAAGAATTAATGTAAACAACCTAAGAAGAACAAAAAAAAGGGGAAAGAAGTGGAGTCTACAGAGTCAAAAGATAATATAACAACTATAGTGCAGGGTGGTGATTATTTGATTTTGTCTCCTTCTGATGATATTTTTTCTTGTGTGTGTCAGGATCTCGAGTGGGTGATTGACACAGGTGCTTCTTATCATGCTACACCACGGAGGGAGTTTTTTGCTACATA
>LVTN01001279.1:13352-29997 GCA_001649415.1 Musa itinerans
AAGACTTCTTGAAGATCTTTATCAAGAACAAAAAGAAGCAATAGAAATATTTTGTGACAACAAAGCCACAATTGCAATGACGAAGAATCCAACATTTCATGGAAAAACGAAGCATATAGAGATACGCTATCATTTCATCCGGGATCTTGTAGCAAGTGGAGCCATAACAATGAAGTATTGTGGAACTGATGAACAAGTCGTGGATATCCTCACCAAGTCGCTTTCAGTTCGAAAGCATGTTTATTTCATATCGTAAATCGGTGTATGCAACTATGAATCAAGGGGGAGTGTTGAGATTTGATTTTGAGATTTGATTCATAGTTATCTAGGTTGTTATCATTATCTAGTAGTTATAGGATTATTTCAATAACCACCTCAATCATGATCTAGTAGTTATAAGATGATTTCAATAACTACCTCAATTATGATCTTATGATCTAATAGTTATGGGATGGTTACCACTAGGTCATATAAATAGGACCGTAGTTCATGAAGCAAGGTAAGTAGAGAGGGTGTGCACTTGGAAATATCTTGTAAGTGTTCTTGTCAATCTTTCAGTTTTTAATATTACAATAGTATGTTATTTTTTTCCTTGCTCCTACATCCCCAACAATAGAATCTCTCCCGAGAGTGACATATTCAAAGGAGACTTCTTCAGGCTCTATCCCCGGGGGCTAGAAAAGATTCTTTCATTCATATGTTATTCCATCCCTAACATCCGATTCCATAACAATAAGAGTTGATTCAATACGAGAAACTTCTCGGGACTGATACCGTAGAATATCAAATACGTATTAACAAGCGTGCTACTGGCTTTTCACCGGATTGCTACTCCTTTACCCACGGAACTCCTACTGGCAGAATGGCAGGACACAGGATAAGAACTGAGTGAGTCCTGTTCTTTTGCTTTAGAAAGTGAAAAGTCAAGGGAAAGCCAGCTATGAAATATATGCTAGATTAGGTTAGGTAGGGATAAAGATGTATGCTCTAGATTAGGTTAGGTAGGGGCGGGATTTTCATAGACATGTGTCACCCACTGAAGCAAGTACCTTGAATTAGTCTGCTCGTTCGCAAGACCGATATGAATCCGGCAATTCTAGACTGGTCGGGAATTAGATTAGGAAGTTGAAGCTGCTCTTCCACTCCCCTTAATGAAGTAAAGCCTTGAAAAAGACGTTCGAAGCCAGGTCCTTTTCCCTCCCTAACCAGAGCTATGGTATGGAATCTTATCGTGGTGAAGAAGAGGAAGATAGTACATACCCTATTGTTAGTTTCTTTTTGTTAGTCTAAGTCCACTTGGAAATTCAAATGAGTTGAAAGAGCTACAGCTACCATTTGGACTAGTTTTGATATAAGTAAAGTAGGGGCTCCTGGCCGGTCTTTGGTTTGCAGACGTTTGGGGATAGACCGTCTTCTTGCTATTTTCAAATATTCCAATATTCATCTAGCTTTTGTTGCCTAACAATTGAATTACGCTTTCACCCTCGGTCAGGTGGTCAGTGAATTGGTCTTCCCTATGAGTTAGGAGGAGCCGAGCCGGGTTATAAGAATGGTTCTTGGAGGTCTTTGTAGATGGTCAGAGTCTAGGGATATACTCATTGACTAGTCAGACAGTCTGAGTACTCGTGTACCATTCATGGATTAGTTGACCAATCGAGTCAATTGAAGGAATGCATCCGCAATCTCCTATAGCCTATAGGGAGGTAGACCTCTTCCTTCCAGGTCATATAAAGAATAGAGATTCTTTCAGACGTGGTGGATTGGAAGAGTAATCGTAGGATCGTCTTACGGAGAGTGAGAAGAAAACCGGCTTGAATTCTATGTTATTATTAGGAAGTAGAAGTCTGCTGAGCTATAAACGGATCAATTTCTGCCTTATTTCGGTATTCTCTTCTCATCCAATCGTGGAAGCCATTCAACGCCCCTATACTCGGGACCCTATTATTTAGCCCGCAGCTGAAAGGAACTTGAGAAACCCGCCGAGAGAACAAATCTATGGTAAGCTGTAACCAGGGCAGCAAGGTAAGGCAACATGGGTTCCCAAAGAAAGGCCGCCTGGGAGGTGTAGGTTGAGGAAGGAGAAAGATCTGAGTTAACCCAAAGGAGAGAGATAGGTAAGAAGTGCCTATTAGAGGCGCCGTTCTTTAAGCCGTATTTACCTTGATAGGTCTGTCTGTTGTAAAAGAGTCTATCTCATAGGTTAGCTCTATGGTAAGCGAGCAGGATTAGTTAAGTTAGCTTTATTCTCTGTTGTAAAAGAATCCATCTCATAGGTTAGCTCTCTGGTAAGCGAGCAGGATTAGTTAAGTTAGCTTTATTCGCTGCATGAGAGCCAGTAAGAAACTGGAAGAGGTGCGTCTAGCCTTAACCCTTTGGCCAGTTTTCTCTAATATGACTTTATGGCTAAGGCATCGGTTTTAGGAAGCAGGGTAATGCTATTCTATTAAAGGGGCGAATCGCTAGTTAGTGGGAATAGTCCTTTCCTGGGTCGTAAGCCAGCATCCACCTCACGAACAAGCAGTCCCACGTAGCACTTAACTATCCATTTCATAGCGGAGTGAAGTAGAGAAGACGTCTCAGTTCTGCCTTAGCTATGGAGGCGGGAAGTTTTCGGTATTGTGCTTATTCGATTGTACGGTGGTTTTGGAATCTTCTCCTCATACAACTACCCAGTGGTTTTGGAATCTTCTCCTCATCCAACTACCCAGTGGTTTTGGAATCTTCTCCTCATACAACTACCCAGTGGTTTTGGAATAAGATGTAGCCTAGTTTTGATCCTCATATGCCTCAGTAATACATTGACTACATCCGTCCCAATGTGAACTCACTTTTACCTAGTACTTTGTCTATTAAGTCTTATTAAGAATAATTCCAATATGTCCTGTCAATTCCATAGTGTCTGGCTTCCCGGCTTTACTTCGTTGACGGAAGGAACACATTCTTACTTGAAGTTGAAAGATGCAAAGTACAGAATATCATAAGTAAAGCTGTTTCTAAAGAAAAGATCGATGCCAGCTCCGCTTCCTTCTAACATTTTATGGGTAGGGCACTTCGGGAACACGTTCTTCAAATTGAAAGCAATAAAGACCAATGTCATTCGCGCGCTTGACTTCCCATTCTGGTCGAGTGTAGCCGGATTCGATTCCTCTTTCTTTCTTTTTTCTTTGCTATCTACGAACGTCAAAAGATGTGAATGTGATGTGGTATCTTACTTATCAACGTCTTAGAGATTGGGGATCTTATTCCAATTCCAATTCAAAGCCAGCCTACCCGCTATGAAATCCTTAGAAGGAACACAGCCGATTCGGAAACATTCTCTGATTCTGATGACTATACAACATATGGTGGAGCAAAAGAAACCGACTCAGCAACAAAGACAAGTAGTCGCATACTATGTATCTTTCTTCATAGGATGTAGGAGATATAATATGATCGAGCAACAAAAACGGGTTCTGCGGTTATAGTGTGACTATCTTATTGTAAAAGAATCGATTACTGATTGGAGACATCAACCGATGAGGAGACAACCTGGAGAGTATGGAGCAGGTAAGACACAAACTCGTCTTTTAAGTCCGCCCCGTTGGCACTGGCTTTTAGTTCCGGAAGTAAGGAAGGCTTTACCCGCGTATCATTCCTTCTCTATTGCGAGCCAGTCCGTCCTTCTCTATTTGATTCTTTTGGGGCTACTAATCTCTTGTTCTTTTCTAAGTTCTAAGGCCTGAAGTCAGCCATAGGTAATCTCTCAGTAAGTCAAAAAGGACAGATTTCACCCCCTAGCTCAAAACGGAGTTTCAGGAAAGCCTTAACCTTATATTGGAATTCCATTCCCTACCAGTCCTAAGCAAATGACTTATACCAGTCTGCAAACGGAAATTAAGGTTTCGTCTAGCCTTGCAATAAGATCGAATCTAGTAGTTGACTTCTTTCCTTGCCAGTGTAAGTCGCAGGCCTAAATTGACTTCTTTCCTTGCCAGTGTAAGTCGCAGGCCTCAGTTTACTTCTTTCCTTGCCAGTGTAAGTCGCAGGCCTCTATACATCCGGTTGCATACGAGGTTTTCGTGTGGGTATGGTAATCTCATAGTGGAAAGGGAGTTTGTCCTTAGGCTAAAAGCTATCAGTCAAGAGTAATAGTTCATAGGCGGATCGAAGGAGAAAGATGGAAAGTAATGGATTGGATGCATAGCTTGATGAGAATCATAAACTCTAACTCTCTGGTTTGGAATTCAGCTTTATAGAAGAGTTGTCTTATGTCCTATCCCGACTAACTAAGCGCTTTCAGTCAATTCAGTCAAGTCTGGAGGCATTGGTAGAGTTCAAGTTCACTTGCTTTATTCAGTCAGTCTTAAGATCAGATCATTGGGGATAGCAGGAATCTTTCTTTCTATTTGGAAGGAATAAGTTGACATTCTTTTCTATCTTAGAAGAGTAAGCATTCCCTCTATCACTATCAGTTGGTCCGATAGGAGCTATAGATTATAGTTAGTTCCTTTCCCTCCCTAAACCCTAAAACTATAGTAAGGTCTAGAAGGCCAAATGAACGTTCTTTCCTTTATATATATTCTATTACATAATTCATTAATAAGCTTATATATATTCTATTACATAAGCCCGTAGCCCCAAAAGGCGAAGTCAGCAACTTGTCAAGATGCTCTCCCGCATATAGGAGTGAACCATTTTGTTTTTCTAGATGTGAAGACAAACTAGCTATCTTTCCCCACGGGGCGGTTCGGTATGAAGGTTAGTAGGGAATAACTCCGTCATTGTCTGTAATATAATATGGGGATAGAGAATGGATGAACAAGTCCCCAAGGGAATTCTATTATCATTATCTTTATACAATATCTTTCCTTTGCTTACTCTTTTTCATTCTTTCTAGCTTGGCTTGGATAATGAGATAACGATTGTTGGCTTACTCTTATAGGATAGGTAGTTTACTTACTCTTATAGGACAGGTAGTTTTGATCTTCGGACTCTTCTTAGTCATCAAAGGATGCAACATAAATAGCTATGAGACTCAGTAGAAATAAGAAGGATATAAATAGGTTTGATTCTAGTCCTTCTTTAGAGGTAATAGTGCTGACTTTCACTTTCCTGGGAGCTTATTAAGGCTAGGAAAAGGAAGGAGCTGAGCTGCTCGAGTATTCAAGGTATCCCAATAGGAAGGGCTGGTGCACGTGAATAAGAACTAACCATTTCTGAGTTATCAGAAGTGCAATCCTATATATCGTAATTGGCTAGGCTACTTTACCAAGGAATCCGAATTGGATTTATGTATCGAAGCAGGTCAGGTATTTTCTCACTAATTGTTGGGCTGACAGCCCATAGTGGGTTCAGCCTATGATGGGCTTTATTAGCCCACAGCCCACACCCTCTTAACCTAACCCTAGATCAATATAAGGAGGGTGTGGTGGCTGCCTTTTGAGAAGAAAGTGGCTGCATTTTTGGGAGAAAAACTGTAGCAACGTGGTGATCTTTGCAGTAGTAAAGAGGAGAAGAAAAAGATAGAAAAAGGAAGAGAAAGAAAGGGAAGAAGACAAGGACAACGTAGAGAGACTGTTCTCAATCATCTAGTAGTGTTCTCATCTCAGGTTAGATCAAATCATAGTAGATTCTTACTGTGATTTCTTGGGAAGAATTAGGGAGGATTTAGATATTGTGCACAATGACGTGATCCTTGTATCCCAGTTATTCTCTTGTGATTGTTGCTAGGGTTTAGGGTAAGAGATTGAGATTTGTATATTCATTATTCTCATAGTGGATTATCTCTAGTTTGCCCCGTGGTTTTTACACTTCACATTGAAGGGGTTTTCCACGTATATCTTAGTGTTCTATTTGATTGTGATTTTATTTAATTCCGCTGCATGTTATGGCCTGTTAGTATACAACAAAATATATCATCCACTAAAGGTTTGCCCAAAGTCTTCTAGTTTTTCACCGTCGTAGCTCAATTTAAACATTTTAGCGAGCGACAAGCTATCCAAAAAAATTTATATAGCAACGGGATGAGCACATAGAGCTCAGCAAGTGACTAACATATTCATAGCAAAGAGGACAGTTTCAAACAAATAAGGTTTAGAAATACAAGGCAGAGATATAAGAGTTCAAAGATAGCCACTCGACAAATCCAGAGTTACAATGTCATTTCATTCGAAGCATGTTTTGTTCATAACAATAGAGTAAGGGCTAATTGGAGCATATCATTGGCAGAATGAGCATATCCATGGCATATGGTATATTTCAAAGTATATCAAAGACGTAAGGAGCATTTCGGATATCAATGGCATATAAAACAGGTCGGAACATATCAATGGCGGATGAAATGCTTTGGAAAGTATCAATGGCATATAGAAATATTTCGAAAGTATAAGAAACATTTCAGAGTATATCAAAGAACAAATATGAAACAGAAGCTCAAACGTCGCATTTGACGTTGTATTCATTTCATTCTTATCCAAAGCATGCATAGAAACATAGCTAAAACTTTGGATATCATGTCAAACACATAGAGGGCGCTGTGGGACCACATACATAATGTGATTCATCCATTTTTGGATGACCACTAAGCATAAGTCTCCCACGTTTGGGAGCTCCATCCACCCACGTCTGAGTGAAGTCAATGGGGCTGGCAAAGCAATCGCAGACTCTAAGCACATACCCTTTACCATTTCTGGCAAAGGTTCAGACAATCCCACAAACACCGAAGTACAAAAGGACAGTGAACAATAAAATTGGGACATATCGGAAACACATGCGGAACAACGGAATACATGTGCCTATACGAATCATTGCGATGCAAACATGATCTTTACACGATAGCTGCAGGTGTACAAATAATTGTAGGACAAAAGTATATAGAAATTTAAGGCAATAATGTAAAGCTCAACTGAAGTAAGGGTTTTTGCCGAAATCAATTTCCAAAAAGAAGAAACAATAAGAGGCGAAATCGACCAAAGCTTGATTTTGGCAGAATTTGAGAGGTAGATTATATGAATTATTTTGATAACCATTTATGCTCCAATTTATACAAAATAGGTGTCATTCGAAAAATGTGTCAATCTAGTTTCAGGTAAATCAAGTTTTGTATGAATTAAAGTTAACTAAAGGGAGTTACAAATAATTTCATAACGAAAGGTCTAAAAATATAAGCTCTATTTTACTAAGTCCATAGGGTCGATAAAAACAGATATTTAGGTTTACAATTATACTCCAAAAATTCCAAATCAGATAGTTACAGAAAGACTTTTGAGTATAGTTTCCAATAAATTATACTTTGTATAAATCTGAGTTCCCAACAGAAAGTTATAAGCAGTTAAGCAATAAGAGGTCAGAAATTATAATCCCTAGTTTGTAAAATCTGTAGGGTTAATTAAAATAAAAGTCTTAGTAGGCATTTAAACTCCAAATCATTCAGTCTATAAATCAAAATAAAGCTATTTGAGTCTAATTTCAAATGGATTAGGTTTTGATGAAATCATAATTTTGTGCTAAAAGTTAAGTCCGAAACAGTGCATAGAGGTCAAATTACCGAAAAATTACAGATTCATGGCTTTGTATCAAAATGAAAGAAACATCTTGTTCTCAACTGAAATCTTTCAAATTTTGTAGCATTAAAACAAAACAGAGATTTGGATTTCTATGGGATGGGGTTAGAATACTTGCCTTAGAAGAGTTTGATTCCCAAATATGGGGGAGTTGATGCAAAGCCTTAAGCCAAGATAAAAATTCTTCTTCTTCAATTCTTTCTCTTTCTCTTCTCCTTCAATTCCTTCTCCTCTTCTCAAGTTACGTTGGCTATAAAGTTTCCCTTAATTGTGCCTTAAATTACTTAGGTTTGGCTTATACTAAAATAGTGAGGTGTCATGCATGCATTAAATGGGCTAGGTGTCATCTTTAGAGCAAACAGAAGTGGCACCAACCTTATGTTAGCTAGTGACACATGTCCATCATGTTTTTTTTTTTAAATCTGAATCTTTCATAAATCAGATCAAATTTCTAATATTTACTCTTAGGTCCTTACATTACAAATAAGCCCTTACAAAATTTTCAAAAATGAGGGATGTTACATTGGCCCCTAATTGAGTTGGTCCAATTCTAACCTAATTACACCTAAAACATACTTCGATCTAGATAATTATTACGAAGATAATTCAAATGTTGTTTGGCATGTCATTGGTTCATCGACGCCTGGTCCGATTCTTCAATGCATTATCCTCTATTGCGGCCTATTGCCCAATCAGCCAGTTGACCTCTGTAACTCTGATATCCTTGGCACAATTTATGCTCTTATTTGGTCTGATGCTCGAACCCATGGCCTAAAGTCTTTTGCCGATATATCGACCATCCTCCAACTCAACATCCAATCTTCTGACATGTTCCACTTTGGCCCAACATGATTCTTCCTGCTTTAATTGTCTCTCCCTGATCGAAGCTTCCTACATTACTCAAAATGCATATCAGATCATAAATACTATCAATTGGTTTCATCATCAAAATTCGAGATTCCACAATCTCCCCCTTTTTGATGATGATAACCAATTGATGATGGAGTTAACCTTAACTCATATCAATATGTCATATTGATAGAACTCTTGAATTCAAAAATTCAAGCAACATGTTATCATAAAATCATGCATAAGATTTTAATATCGTCATCATACTTCTCTCCCTTTATCATCAACAAAAAGGAGAAGTGTAACTATCAATGTTTTAGAGGTATAAGCTTAGCAATTTAGCAAATTTCTCATCATTTTAGAATATGCAAGCTAGTGAGTTCTTTCTTCTCTTTTGAGAAGTGCAACCTTAGCAATTCTTTGCTTCTACTTGAAATGTGCAAGCTAGTAATTCTTGCTTCTCTTTTGAGATGAGCAAGCTAGCAAGTTTTTCTCCCCCTTTGTCATTGTCAAAAAGAAGGGAAGAATACAATACTATAATTCTTTTCCTTTTACATAAATTTCTAAATCATGACAAAGGTAAAGTATCAATCTTATTTCAATATGTTTGTGCATCATTATAGTTTCAAATTAAAACATGCATAATTTTAAAACCTTACATTTCATCCTTACTTCATGCTTAATACTAAAAATAAATCAATTATCACTATGGGTATATCATACATGATACTCAAGTATTCATGATACATCATTTTGGGCATAACATCCATGATGCTAAGACATTAAATTTTTTAAAACATTTATCATTTCATGCATTAAATCAACATTTTGATCATGATACCAAACATTCATCATTTATTTTCTCCCCCTTTGTCATCAACAAAAAGGAGAATTCAACAATGCAAGTGTTTGAAAGCATGTCTAAGTAAGTTTTACATCAATTTATCCAAGCTAGCAAAAATGAGATGTTAAGCAAAAACTTTGCATGAAAAATGAGAAACTAGCATTTTTGCTTAAGAGCTTTTTGGTTCTTCTTAAGATGTGCAAGTTTCTTTCTTCCTTTGTCATAAAAGGATAAGAAGAAGGGGAAGAAGAGTAAGGGAGAAATTCATTCTCCAAAAAATCAAGAATCGAATTCATGAAAGGATTTGAACCAAGTCAAATCAATAATAAATAAGTTTTATTAAATCAAGCTTCTATTTTAGCAAAGAGAAAGGATTCATTTAAAGGATTAAGATGTCCATACAAAATCAAATCCCTATTCTTGCAAATGATCATCACATGCTAAAAGTCCATGAATAAAAATTCTTCTTTCATGAGAAGAGTGAGGAAGAATTCATGAGAAATGATCATTAAATGAAAGATAAAAAATCCATGAATAAAACTTCATAAATCAAATCCCTTTTCTTATAAATAGAAGGAAGAAGGATTCAAAAGAATTAATTAAGTAATTAATCCAAAAATCCATGAATCAAGGCTCTTCTTTTGATAATAGAAAGACGATCTCAATTTAAAATGAAAATTCAAGTTATGTATAACCAAGAAATCCGAAAAAGGAATTCATGCATTTGGAAAATTTAGAATGCCTAATTCTCTTCTAATGAAGTCAAACTGTTTCTTGTTTAATTTCAAATAGTCAAATCATCAAAATCAAGATTCATAAAAAATAACATAAATAGATTCATTAATCTATTTTTGAAAATCGATAAGATAGTGATAGAGAAATTTTCAATAATACATTCTCATTTTAGTTGTTTCAATTCATGTGATTGATTTTATATAAGCATGCCCAAATTTTTATTTTTTGTTTTCATGTCAAAACCATGCATCATGTTTAAAATCAAAAGACAAAGACAAGATTCATCACAAAAATCACCAAGACTTCAAATCATCATGCATGATTAAATCATTAAGCATGGTACTAAAACTTTTAACATTTTTATTACATCTTACATCATTATGCATCATTAAATCATTAAACATGATTTCATTAAACATAAAGCATTTTCAATCAAAATCATTTTGTTTGTAATGCATTTTTCTTTTTAAATTATAATGTATTTTTTTTTAAATGAATCTAACTTTTCATGCTTATTGCTAGGAGTTAACATGTAATTGTCATGTTCAAATTTTAATTATTATTATTTCAAAATCATTAGAAAGAGAAGCATGATCATTTTTTTTTAAATTTTTTACTAACTAATTTAAAAACAACTCATGAAAAGCATCAAGTAATTTCAAAATAAGGTAAAGGAGATTCATTTGAGTTATTTATCTCATTGTCGAGAGTCATCAAAGCGAAGTTCATCGCTTCGTCTTCATAGGTTTGCTCCTCGTCTTCGGATGCACTCGTTTCATCCCAAGCCACCTTAAATACTTTCTTCTTCTTTGATAGCTTCTTCTTTTTAAGTTTATTTTTATTTTTTGATTCTTGTTTTATGCTTTTTAAAATTTATTGTTAGGAGTTCAAGATCATCATAATCATCATTATCACTATCACTTGAGTTTTCTCTCAAGTTATCTTCTTTTGTTCTAAGTGCCAAATCATTCATGTTCTTTGGAAGGTAGTTTTTATGTTCATTTTGTTCCATACAACTCATTTCATAGGTCATTAAAGACCCAATAAGTTCTTTAATTGGAAAATGGTTCAAGTTTTTTTATTCTTGAATAGCCGTTACTTTAGGATCCCAATTTTTAGGAAGGGATCTTAGTATTTTGTTAACAAGTTCAAGGTTAGAAAAATTTTTACCAAGTACTTTTAAACTATTGATGACATCCGTAAAATGGGTGTACATGTCAACAATAGTTTCGCTTGGTTTTATATGAAACAACTCGAAATCATGCATCAAAAGATTAATTTGCGAATCTTTAACTTTACTAGTACCTTTGTGTATGACTTCAAGAATATGCCAAATATCATGTGCAGTTTCATAAATATAAATATGATTAAATTTATTTTTGTCTAAGGCATAAAACAAAGTATTAATAACTTTGGTGTTCAAAGAGAAAGTCTTCTTCTCCAAATCATTCCAATTGTTCATTGGAAGAGAAGACTTTTGAAATCCGTTTTCAACGATATTCCATAAATTGAAATCTAAAGAAAGTAAGAAAACTCTCATTCGAGTTTTCCAATATGTGTAGTCCGTCCTATTGAACATCGGAGGACGAATGATAGAGAGACCCTCTTGAAAGCTGAAAAGAGCCATTTCTCTTGGTTGTTAAACCAAATGAGAAAGAAACATGGCTCTGATACCAACTGTTAGGATCAAGAATAACACTAAGAGGGGGGGGTGAATTAGTGCATTCGTTAAAATCACTGGTTTGAAAAACTTTTGTTTGATGTAAAATCGTATCAGAAAGATGTTAACTTGAAAGCATACGGAAGTGTAGTAAAAGTAAGAAATCAGTTTGTAAGGAAAGTAAAGAGCTTAAAGTAAATGCAAACCAAGTTTTATAGTGGTTCGGTCGTCGTGACCTACATCCACTCCCGATTCCTCTTCCATCGAGGCCACCGACATCCACTAACGATCTTATTTCAATGGGCGAAGTTCAACTACCCTTTTACACCCCTCTTCTCCTTTTCATAGGTTTAGGAGACACTCTTTTATAAGCACTCACTCCTCCCTAAATAGAATTCTAAACTTTAGAATTAGAGGAGGGGATCTCTCAAGTGATTACTACAACGTTCTCCCACTTTTAATTTATCTGTGCTTGTGTATCTTAACCAGGGATGAGAGGAGTATTTATAGGCTCCAAATGGATTCAAACTTAGAGCCAAAACTAGTCTCATCCCGAGTCTTCCGGGTATTGGCGGTACCATCGCTAGTGTTGGGCAATACCACTGCCTACAGCACTGACAATAGGCGGTACCATCGCCCAGTCTAGTGGTACCACTGCTTGACACCTTGCCACCAGGCGGTACCACTGCTTGATACAATCTTAAAGACTATGCCACCGACGGTTCCACTTGTTGGGTCACTCTTTGGGCCTTTCACTTGGCCCAACACAGCCTAAACTTGGGCCCAATTGGCCCCTAATTGAGTTGGCCCAATTCTAACCCAATTACACCTAAAACCTACTTCGATCTAGACAATTATTACAAAGCTAAATCAAATGTTGTCTAGCATGTCATTGGTTCATCAATGCCTCATCTGATTCTTCGGCGCATCATCTTCTCTTGCGGCCTATTGCCTAATCGGCTAATTGACCTTCGCAACTCTTATTTCCTTGTTACAATTTCTACTCTTTTTGGCTTGATGCCCGAACCCATGGCCCGAAGCCTTCTGTCGATACGTCAATCGATTCTCCAGCTCGATGTCCAATCTTCTGACATATTCCACTCTAGCCCAATATGATTCTTTTTGCTTTAATTCTCTCCCTGATCGAAGCTTCCTACGTCACTCGAAATGCAGATCAGATCATAAACACTATCAATTGGTTTCATCATCAAAATCCGAGATTCAACAAATTCTTCCTCACTCGTCTCATGAAAGAAGAATTTTTATTCATGGACTTTTAGTATGTGATAATCATTTGCAAGAATAGGGATTTGATTTTTTTGGACATTTTGATCCTTTTAATGAATCCTTTCTCCTTGCAAAAGTAGAAGCTTGATTCAATCTACAAGAAACTTATTATTCTTGGATTTGGTTCTTGATTTATCATGAAGAATGAATTCCTCCTTTACTCTTCCTCCTTTTCTTCTTATTTTTATGACAAAGGAAGAAAGAAACTTGCATATCTCAAGAAGAACCAAAAAGCTCTTGAACATCTAAAGCAAAAATGCTAGCTTGTCCATTTCAAAAAGCAAAAGTAGTTATCATGCAAAGTTTTTGTTAACTTCTCATTTTTTTGCTAGCTTGGATAAATAGGTGTAAAACTTACTTGAATAGTTTTTAAATACTTGCATTGTTGAATGATTCTCCTTTTTTGTTGATGGCAAAGGGGGAGAAATAATGATTGGTATCAAAATGTTGATTTAAGCATGAGAAATGATGAATGTTTAGTATCATGAAATGATGGTTGACATCATGATCAAAATATTGATTTAATGCGTAAAGTGATAAATGCTTAAAATTTTAATGTCTTCGCATCATGTATGTTATGCTCAAAATGATGTATCATGAATGCTTTGGTATCAAAATGTTGATTTAAGCATGAGAAATGATGAATGTTTAGTATCATGAAATGATGGTTGACATCATGATCAAAATATTGATTTAATGCGTAAAGTGATAAATGCTTAAAATTTTAATGTCTTCGCATCATGTATGTTATGCTCAAAATGATGTATCATGAATGCTTTGGTATCAAAATGTTGATTTAAGCATGGCATCATGTATGATATGCCGAAAATGATGTATCATGAATGCTTTAGTATCATGTATGATATGCCCAAAGTGATGTTGATTTATTTTTAGTATCATGCATGAAGTGAGGATGAAATGTAAGGTTTTGAAAATATGCATGTTTTAATGATGCGTAATATATTGAAATTTTGATATAATATATTGCTTTTGATCACTATGATCAAAAGTGTTTAACTTAAATTCAAAGGTTGTGATTCCTTGTGAATTCAAGTTTGCTTTATCTCAATGTGACATATAGATAGGGGGAGTTAAGGTTAACTCTGTCATCAATTGGTTGTCATCATCAAAAGGGGGAGATTGTTGAATCTCGGATTTTGATAATGAAATCAATTGATAAATTAATGATCTAATTTATGTGTTGAGATAAGTGTTGTAGGATTAACTATGATAATGGATCAGGCATAAAGAAGATATTGAGCCAAAGTCAAAGATCGGACGATGTGATGAAGATTTAGATGATGTGCCGGAAGCTCGCCGAGAGTTCATCGGGATCTCGCCAAGAGTTCGTCGGGAGTTCGCCGAGAGTTCGTCGGGAGCTCACCGAGAGTTCATCAGGAGTTTGTTGAGAGTTCGTCGGGAGTTCATTGAGAGTTCATCGAGAGCTCACCGAGAGTTCATCGAGAGTTCATTAGGAGTTCGCCGAGAGTTCGTTAGGAGCTCGCTGAGAGTTTGTTAAGAGTTCACCAAGAGTTCATTAGGAGTTCACCAAAAGCGTGCCAAGAGTTCACCAGAAGTTCGTCGAGACTTCGTCGAAAGAACAATTGACATACTAGACAAAGATTGCTTAGTTAATGCCTTAATTGTCATAGTTAGAACTTAGATTGAGTTAGGTGGGATGTAATCCCACTAAACTCAATTAGAGGCCAATTGGGCTCGATTTAGGGCTGAGTTGGGCTGAATGAAAGGCCCACTCGGCCACTTGGAGCCTTGTAAGATGATGGCACCATCTAGGGTGGGTGGTGGAACCACTTAAGGCTCAGCCTCCCAGGTCGTCTGGGCGATGGTACTGCCCAGACTGGGCGATGGAACTATCGATAGTTAATGCTGCCAAGCGGTGGTACCACTAGAGCCTAGTTTTCGACTCTTTATCAGGAGGTAGTACCGCCAGACTGGCCGGTGGTACCGCCCAGTACCCCATGAAATCCAAGATGAGATACTTTTTTACTCCAATTCTGAAACCTTTGGGGCCTATAAATACCTCACTCCTTTCTGCATGAAAGGAAAACAAAAAGAGTAGAAAAGTGTAAAAAAATCTTGAAGTGTTGAGGTGTAAAAATGTTGTAAAAGTGCTAAGAGTCCTCTTCTTTCTTTCACTTTATAATCATTAGAGAAGAGGTATGAGGCTTATAAGGGCTGTCTCCTAAACCCGTGAAAAGGAGGAAGCTTTGTAAGAAGGTGGTTGGTCTTCACTTATTGAAGGAAGACCATTAGCGGATGCCGGTGACCTCGACGAAGGAGGAATCGGAAGTGGACGTAGGTCACAATGACCGAACCACTATAAATTCGGTGTGTTCTTTCCTTATTGCTTTCTTTCATTACTTATCTGCACTCTACGCTTTACATTTACTCTAAGTCAATACTTTCATTACTTTCTGATATGGGCTTTGACGAAATGATTTTGTCATTCGTAATTTTTATCATTACACTAATTCACCCCCCCTCTTAGTGTCGTATTGATCCTAACAAATCTCTCATTGGCTCTTATTGGATCTCATCCATAGGATCCAATAATTTAGGGGCTTAATGGATATCTAATAAGATTGGGGCTCCAACGGATATCTCATATCCAAACCTATACTCGTCATAACACCTACCATATGTGTGTGACCCTCTAGGCTCAATATCGAGTTGGCTATGAGTCATACTTGTTAAAACTCCTCTGGTTTAATGAATTATTAACTCCATAATAATTCACTCGACTTATCAACTATGGAGGTACTGGGCCACTACGTTGCAGTCCCTAGATGATACAGGAGAATCCAATCTTTTAGACATATCTATCCTCAGTTACTGTATAGCTATAGTTCCTCATGTTGGGAAATCTGAGGTGACATCACATGTATAGTAGAAGAACAAAAATAAAAAACATAAATTTCCTATAGAAAAATGTTTCTTTTCGTCATGCAAAGATTGGTGTGCAAAAACCCGTGAAATTGAAAAACTACACATAAATAGGAGATTGTTTTACCTAGGGAGATCGTATAACCCTAAATTCTTATAGATCAATGGAAAAGGATAAAGGAGGTCAACTTTCCTCCTCTCTAGTAGTGATCAACATGGTAGGGGCTACAAAGATGCTCCTCAAATTACTATACAATCCTCCTTGTAGTGCGCACCATACAAATAAGAAGAAGGTGCCCCTTCTTACTGTCCACATGCTCCAAATAGGGGCTGCAAGTTGAGGAGAGGGAGAGAGAAGAATAGGAGGTGATAGCGAAAAAGAACCTAGCCTATGACCCTTTGGTTCCCTCCTATTTATAGAGGCCCTTTGTCAATTTAACCCAAATGAATCCTACCCTATTGGGTATTAGATCTCCATCCAGGTATTAGATCTCCATCTAATTATCCAAGCAGATTAATGAATCTTTACCCAATAATCTCTTATTAGCTCTTATTGGATCTCATCTATAGGATCTAATAATTCAGGGGCTTAATGGATATTCAATAAAATAGGGGCTCTAGTGGATATCTAAAATCAAAACCTCTACTTGTCGCAAAACCTGCTATATGTGTGGGACCCTCTAGGCCTAATATCGAGTTGGCCATGAGTCATACCTATCAGAACTCTTTCTGGCTCTATGAATTATTATCTTCATAATAATTCACTTGACTCATTGATTAGCGAATGTACTAGGCCACTACACCGCAGTCCCTAGATGATATAGG
>LVTN01001279.1:46868-57971 GCA_001649415.1 Musa itinerans
CTTACTACTACTGCAATTTAGTTATTTTTATTAAAAAATCTAGCCATCCATCAGCCCTCCACATCCGCCCAAAGCAATTCCCACAATTTCTTAAAAGATCATCGTCGAATTCCACCGTCATCTCCACCACCACGGATCATCCTTTGATCTCCCCGTAAATTTCAATAGATTCAGGTTTCCTGCCTTACTACTACTGCAATTTAGTTATTTTTATTAAAAAATCTAGCCATCCATCAACCCTCCACATCCGCCCAAAGCAATTCCCACAATTTCTTAAAAGATCATCGTCGAATTCCACCGTCATCTCCACCACCACGGATCATCCTTTGATCTCCCCGTAAATTTCAATAGATTCAGGTTTCCTGCCTTACTACTACTGCAATTTAGTTATTCTTATTCAAAAATCTAAAAAAAAACTATTCCTATATTGCTGCATAAACTTTTCATCACAAAGTTTCCATCTCTATGCCGAAAGATACATTGCAGAATTTCAACTGCATAGCACAGATTGTTTGATCTTGCTACTATATTTTTTCTGTCCAAATCTCTATGAAATTTTTATGACAGCTTTGACACTTCCTAACAGCATATTTTCCTTTGGTTGCATCAAAAAATTCTCAATATAAACCATTGATCTTTTATGTCCAAACTATTATACTTGAAAATCTGCACTGCAGAATTCTAGCCGCATAGCACAGAATTTTTGATCTTGCTACTGTATTTTTTCTGTCCAAATCTCTACAAAATTTTTATGATAGCCTTGACACTTTCTAACAGCAGATTTTACTTTAGTTTTGTTAAAAAATTCTCAATATAAACTACTAATCTTTTACGTCCAATCTACTACACTTTAGACGTAAAAAACTACTACGGTACCTTTCCGTGATCCTCAATTCTTCCGAATCTTCCACCACCCATGCCACTAACCCATCAACAGAAAAAAGATAGGGACATCTCTAATCTATAGGCATATGCTATGGCTTCTCAAGATCTAACTGATGCCAAATTTAAAGCATGGAAATCTTGGATTGAATCGCGGCTTGAATTGCACTTGGAGGATAAATTGCGCACTTTGTTTGCAGAATTCAGAATTGGACAACCGCTGAGTCCAACCAAATCTCATCGAGGAGAGAGTTTAGAGAGACCTCCAGAGAAGGAGGGACAGCCCTCGGACATGCTTCAGCCACCCATAAGGGTGGACTTCCCACGATGGGAAGAAGGAGAGCCGACGGGGTAGATTTTGCACGCCGAATGTTACTTTCGCTACTACCGAACGTCGGATGATGCTATGATGGAAATTACTATCATTCACCTTAAAGGAGATGCTATTTAATGATACAATTGGCTGGAAAACAATCATGGGGCTCCGACGTGGAATCAATTTAAGAATGCACTGCTGACCGATCAGCAACAGGTCTTTGTTGGCATTACGATGAGCCATGAAACCATGATCATCGCTGCAAAAGGGGCCGCCTCCAACTCATTGAACCTCTTGAAGACATGGAGGAGGAGATCCAGGAGCATGAGGAAGAGGTTACGGATGAAGAATAGCAGTCGGTTGATATTACAATGCATGCCCTTACCGGTTACGTGAACTCACAAATGATAAAAGTGGGAGGACTTCTAAAGCAACAACCTATCACCGTTCTTATTGACACTGGGGGGACTAATAATTTTATAAACAGCAAGGTTGCTGTTCGGATGGCCTTACCTATCAGGAATTGCAGCAGGTTTGATGTTAAGGTCGCCGACGGACGAATTTTGAAGTGTGATCATAGGTGCCTACGGGTGAAACTATTATTGCATGACTAAGAGATAATTGCAGATTTCTTCCTCTTCCCTCTTGATGATTATGAGGCTATGCTCGGCATCAAATGGCTGACAACATTTGGTAATGTTTTCTAAAATTTTGTGAAACTAATTATGAAATTTTATAGTAAGGGGAAACAGGTGATACTGCACGGGAAACGTGGGGGTGACATAACAATGATTTTCACACAACGAATGGAGAAGGCTTTACACAAAGCATGCAGTAGCTTTTTGGTACAACTTGAGTAGAAAACTAAGGGAGAGCCAATAGAATTTGAAGATCGAAACCTAC
This sequence comes from Musa itinerans, assembly GCA_001649415.1. Classification (NCBI taxonomy): domain Eukaryota; kingdom Viridiplantae; phylum Streptophyta; class Magnoliopsida; order Zingiberales; family Musaceae; genus Musa; species Musa itinerans. Next base: position 48,970 of record LVTN01001279.1, read on the forward strand.
TTCCTTTGCTTGCTGAATTTTTAGATATATTTGACAAACTATGCAACCTACCTCCTACTCGTTGGCATGATCATTGTATACTGATTCTTTCAGGAAAACCTCCACCAAATACTTGGCCATATTAGTATCCACATCTCTAGAAGGAAGAAATAGAAAGGATTGTCAAAGAGATGCTTGAAATAGGAGTTATTCGGCCAAGTTGCATCCCCTACTCTTCACCGATACCCCTCGTACGAAAGAACGACGGAACATAGCGAATGTGTGTTAATTACCGAGCTCTCAACACATGAATTAAAGGGAGCATGAGTCTTCATAAAGCTAGACCTTTGATCCGGGTATCATCAAATATGAGTGTGCAAAGAAGACATATCGAAAACTGCCTTTCGAACACACAACAGCCACTACGAATTTTTGCTACTGCCCTTTGGTCTCACCAATGCTCCCTCCATCTTCCAGAGCCATATAAATAATATTTTTCAAAATTATCTTCGTAAGTTTGTGCTAGTTTTCTTCGACGATATCCTTATTTACAGCCCTTCTCTTGAAAGTCATTTTCATCACTTACGACTTATTTTGACAATTTTGTGAGAACATATTCTTTTTGTCAAAAAATCGAAGTGTAGCTTTCTTCAATAGAAGGTGAAATATCTGGGGCATATTATATTATAGGAAGGTGTAGTGGTGGACCCTTCCAAAATTGAAGCAATGCAGAACTAGCCGACCCCGAGGAACATAAAATCACTATGTGGCTTTCTTGGTTTAATAGGCTACTACTGTAAGTTTGTGAAAAACTATAGAAAGATCAGTGCACCCCTTACTTTCTTATTGAAAAAAGATGGTTTCCAATGGTCGGACAAAGCCACCATCGCCTTCGACGAACTTAAAGCCGCAATGATGACAACACCCGTACTAATGCTACCCGACTTCGGCAAGACCTTTGTTATTGAAGCTGATGTCTCTGGAGTCGGAATTGGTGTTGTACTAATGCAAGATGGCTACCCCCTCGCTTATACCAATAAGGCGTTATCTCCTTCCTATCTCAAGATGACTATTTACGATAAGGAGATGCTTGCGATTGTGCATGCAGTGGCTAAGTGGAGACTGTACTCGATCGGGCGACGCTTTCAAATCAAGGTCGACCATAAAAACCTAAACTATTTCTTGGAGTAGAAGATATCTTCCCCCAAGCAACAAAAATGGGTAACAAAGCTTTTTGGATATGATTATGAAATAACTTACAAAAAGGAGAAAGAGAATGTTGTTGCAAATGCACTTTCGCGGCTACCCGAGCAAGCTAAATTTTCGGTCGTTTTACTTTCGACCAGCGACTTGAGGATATTAAGAGGGAATGGTAGGAAGATCCGAAGACCAATAAGATCATAAAAAAATTAGAAGAAGCACCAAGCTCCGTGGCTCATTACAGTTGGGACTCAAAAGAATTACGCTATAAGGGATGCATTGTGCTCGTGCCAAATTCTACTTGCATCTTCACGAGCAGATTTTGGACAAAGTTATTCCAAATACAGGGAACTAAATTGAAAAGGAGTACAGTGTATCACCCACAAACCAACGACTAGAAAGAAGTGGTGAACAGGTGCTTGGAGACATATCTCAGATGCTTCACGAGTGACCGGCCAAAAGAGTGGACAAAGTAGCTTCCTTGGGCTGAATGGTGGTATAATATAACTTATCATTCATCCACAAAATATACTCTCGATGAGGCTTTGTATGACCGACCTCCCCTTGTGATCTCAAAATATGTGTTGGATACCTCTAAAGTGAAACAAGTATATAAGGAACTATAAGACAAAGATAAAATACTGAAGTTGCTAAAAGATAATCTCACTGTAGCTCAAGCAAGGATGAAACAACAATATGATCAACACAAAGGCGAAAGAGGATTTTTAGTAGGAGATTGGGTCTTCCTACGGCTCCAGCCATACAAGCAAACATCAATCCAGACCAGAGCATCTATAAAGCTTTCACCTCAGTGCTATGGACCCTACCAAATTTTGGAGTGCATCGGAGCTGTAGCATATAGATTGGACTTACCCGCTAGCTCCCGAATCCATCCAGCCTTCTATGTGTCGTGTTTAAAGCTCAAGTTGGGACAAAACGAGATAGCCCAAAGCTATCCACCAAATATGACTACCTAACGAGAACTCCAGACCCAGCCGAGTGCCATTATTGATTAACGGATCATGACTCGACGGCGATGACCCACTACTAAGTGCTAATACAGTGGATGAATTTACCAGCAAAAGGTGCCACTTGGGAGAACTATGATGACTTGAAGATCAAATTCCCAGAATTCATGGATCGTCAATCTCGAGGACAAGACTAATTTGATGAAGGCGAGTCTTTTAGGACTCTAGCTAGGAGAGTCCTAATAGAGAGGGGCATTCATGTAAAATCTACCTAAGCGACCCCTATTAAAGAGGTGAAGAGGCCGGCTAGGGTTAGGAGGTTTTTTAGAGAAGCATTAGGAGTTGTAAAGGAATAGAAGTCTTAAGTAGGAGTCCTATTAGGAGTTGGTTAGAAGTAGGAGTCTTGAGTAGGAGTCCTATTAGGAGTTAGGGTTTAGAAGCCCTATAAATAGTCATATATTCATCATCTTTTCTCAAGCAATAAATGAATATTTTCTGTAGCCTTTGAGCAACAACTTTGAGGAAGGAACCCTTATAGAGTTCCAAGGAAGTCGATCCCCTAAAGAGATCAACCCTAAGCTTAGAATCTGCAAGGGTTCTAATATATAATAATTTATTAAGTTAAAAAGAGTTTTGAGACAGAAGGAGTTTTGATAGGTGCAACTAATGGCCAGTTCGGTATTAGGCCTAGAGGATCACCTACATATAGTGGACAACATAACAAATAGAGGATCAGATATGAGATATCCGACAAGCCCCTATTTTAATGAATTCTTGGGAGAAACCTATTGAATCTCAGATTTTGATGATTAAATCAAATGATGAGTTTATGATCTAATCTACATTTTGAGTGACATAGGACTAGCTTCGATCAAGGAGAGGTAAATTGATTGAAGCAAGAGGAATCGAACGTTGGGCCGGAGTTGAACATGTCAGAAGATTGGACGATATATCGACAGAAAGACTTCGTGCCATGAGTTCGGGCATCGGGCTGAAGGATTGGACATTGCACCAAGGAGATTGAAAGTTGCGGGAGTCAACATGCCAATTGGGCAATACGTCGAAGGAGAGGATGATGCGTTGAAGGATAGGATGAAGCATCGGATGAACCAATGACATGTCGGATAACAAAGAATTCACGTTTATAATCAAATATGCCTAGATCAAGTTAGTTTAGGTCTAATTGAGTCGGTTTTGGGTGAAATAATGCCAACTCAATTAGGGGACAATTAGGCCTGAGTTGGGGCTGTTTTGGGCAAAGTGGAAGGCCCATTTGGTCACTTACACGAGGGCCAGATGGTGGTATTGCCAAGACATAGTCTCCTAGACTATGTTAAGCAGTGGTACCACCCAGACAAAATCTCTCATACTGTATCAGGTGGTGGTACCACCAGATTAGGCTGTGGTACCACCTAGTGTCAAACTGATAGGCGATGGTGCCGCTAGTCGGGACTAAAAGGGATATAGGCTAGACCCCTATATTGTCGCTACCCTCCTCATCTCCTCCCCCCTTCTTCCTCTAATCAACTGCCCCCTCTCTAGTGTGAGAGGACAATAAGAGGGACTGATCCCTCCTTGTGTGTTACTGTGTGATAGTGTACGATTGCGAGGAAAGAACGTGTTGCGTGAGGAGGTGCATCGTCGCCGCATCCATCGTGTAGATTACCACTAGAGAGGAGTTTACGAGAGCTCCTTTATCGATGGACTGGGATCTACGATCTTAAGGGATATATGAGTTCCTCCTAGGTGAGAACATCTCAATTACTTTATGCAGTTTTCGGTTTCATGAGTTTTACGCTCTCGATCTTCGCATGACGATTCGATAAGATTATTTTAGGAAACAAATTTTTGTTTTTATTTTTTGCTATGCATATGATGCTTCCCAGTGTTTTCTAATAGTAATATTAGAGCCAAGTTGCCTGTGTGAAGATCGCTTATTAATTACATGTTATGTTGAATCACGTAGAATCAGTTTCTCGTAAACAAGTTCGGTTTTTGTCGATTTGAGATTGGAACATCGTATTTTTTGGTGTATGAACTATTTTATTGCCTAAGAACTTCTGGACATCATATTTGATGGGAAAGGAGGGCAGCAAAGATTGCTACCATATAGATTTGGTTGAGGGCTACTTGCAGCCCTAGTTGAGAGCAGCATTGACTGCTCTTAGCTTGGACAAAACTGCCATGGCTGAGGGCAGCCCTTGCTGCTCTTGGCCAGGTTGAGAGTCACCTGGCCAGAGGCAGCCCTGGTGGCTAGAACTCTTAGCCACAGGGGCAGCCTTGGTGACTAGGGACTCTTTGTTGGGAAACCTGGGAGAGCATCACATGTGCTGTGAAAAAATAAAAGAGGAAATGGTTTCCCAAAAATAGATTTATATCGAATCGTGTGCAACGATTGGGAGCAAAAAACTCATGAAACCAAAAACTATATAAGATTCATGAGATGCTCTCACATAAGAAAACTCGTATGTCTCTGATCTATAGATTACAATCTATGGATGAAGGAGATCTCGCATTCTCCTCTCTAGTGGTTGTGGGAAAATCTAGGAGCGACATTACATGCACAGTGAAAGAATAGAAAACAAAAATCTTATATTTCCGAAAAATGTGTTTATCATTATGCGAAGATTGGTGCACAAAACCCACGAAACTGAAAACCACGTGTGAGATAGTTATGTTAACTAGAGAGATCGTATATCCTTGAAATCCTACATATCTATGGGAGAGGATGAAGGAGGTCAAGTGTCCTCTCTAGCGGTGTTTCACATGGTAGGGGCTGCAAAGATACTATTCAAATCGCTGCCCAAATCTCCATACCTATTGGTTGAGGAGAAGGGGAGAGGAGAATAGAAGGTGGCAGCCAAGAAGGCCTAACATCGAGTTGGCCATGATTTATACCTATTAGAACTCCTTCTAGCTCAGAGAATTATTATCTTCATAATAATTCACTCGACTCATCGATTACGGACGTATTGGGCCACTACACCGCAGTTCTTAGACGATATAGGGAAATCCAATCCATTGGACTTATTTGTCTTTAGTTACCATGTATCTATAATCCCTCGTCCACCTAATATCATAGAGACCATATATCGGGCATGGTGTTGTTAGGCTCATACGGTTTCTACTCGAGTCTCACTCTAATCGAATTCTTCCGGAGAACTCTTTCTTTTTCACTTTGAATGACCTTGACTAGGGATTTGTTTCAGCAAGAACACGAGATATTTCTCTCATGACACCAAGAGTGGATGATCCTCTATCGACACTCAATAGCCCTCATAATGTTGGCTGCCACTATCGATGACCGATTGTGTTAGATTTAAAACTTCTAAACCTATAAGTCCAATATCAAAGAGTGGAGTACTCATACAAGACATCATTGGTGTCTCCAGTCTAAGAACTAGATACACCACTAGGATGACGAAATCGCTATCTAACAATAAGGTATCATCAACCATCTAACATTTCATGAATAGATTAATCAGTGAACTCATTTTCCAATAAGCACCTGTACTATATCCCTAGTGTCCCTATATGAGCAGCTATGAGATTAACTACCTCCATCATATGGATAGGTATATAGTACACTAGTATGTCTGGTTTGTTGAATCTCATATTTTGATGATGAAATCAATTGATGTGTTAGTCATCTAATCTATGTTTTGAGTAACGCAGGACTAGCTTCGATTAAGGAGAGACAAATTAATTAAAATAGGAGGAATTAGACATTGGGCCGGAGTGCACATGTCAAAAGATTGGACATCGGGCCGGAGGATCGGTCGACTTATCGACAGAAGGCTCATGCCATGAATTCAAGCATCGGGCTAAAGGATCAGATATTGCGCCAAGGAGATCAGAAGTTGCGGGAGTAAATATGCCGATTGTGCAATACGCTGAAGGAGAGGATGATGCGTCGAAGGATCAGACAAGCACCGGATGAACCAATGATATGCTGGACAAAGGATTCATGCTTTGTAATCATTTGTCTAAGATCAAAGTAGTTTAGGGGGCTAATTGAGTTAGCTTTTGGTATAATCATGCTAACTCAATTAGGGGCCAATTAGGCCTTAATTTGGATTGATTTGGGCTTATTGGGAGCCCATTCAGTGACCCAAAAGTTGGGTCAAGCGGTGGAACCACCTATGAGTTGGAAAACTCGTAAAACCCAATCTCCAAGGCTGTCAGGCGGTGGTACCACCCAGTGACAGTGTGTCAAGTGGTGGTACTACAAGATTGGGTGGTGGTACCACCCAATGTCAGGCTGTAGGTGGTGGTACCACCCGTACCCCGAAATCTCGGGGATTTGAATTTTGAGCTCCAAATTTGAATCCATTTAAGGCCTATAAATACCCCATTCTTTCCTACTTGGTAAAGTATGAAAGTGAGTTAAAAAGGGGGAAATAATCCTTAAGTAAAAATTGTAATCTCTCTTAAAGAGTAGAGTCCCTTCTTCCTAGTGGTTAGAAAGTTCTTCTAAAGGGAGAAGAGATATCTAGGTCTAAAAGAGAGGTGTAAAGGTTCTCTCTTAAGCCTGTCAAAAGGAGAATAGAGTTGTAAGAAGGTGGTTAGTCTTCGCCTATTGAAAGAAGACCGTTAGTGGATGTCGATGGCTTCGACGGAAGAGGAATCGGGAGTAGATGTATGTCACGATGACCGAACCACTATAAAACTTGGTTTGCATTTCTATTTTTGCTATTTACCTTCACTATAAACTGCCTTACTTGCTTTACTTCCACTACACTTATGAATACACTTTTAAAGTTAAGTATTTCCTATAGGGGCTTTGTCGAAATGTTTTTTATCGAATGAGATTTTTGAACTGACGTGATTTATCTGTTGCACTAATTCACCCGCCCTCTTAGTGTCGACTCAATCCTAACATTTGGTATTAGAGTCATGTTTTTTCTCGTTTGGTTTAACAACTAAAAGAAATAGCTCTTTTCAGATTGCAAGAGGGACTTTCTATCATTCGTCCTCCTATGTTCAATGGGATGGACTACACATATTGGAAAACTCGAATGAGAGTTTTCTTGATTTCTTTATATTTTAATATATGGAATATCATTAAAAATGGTTTTGAAAAGTCTTCTAATCCAATTAATGAATAGAATGATTTGGAGAAGAAAACTTTTTCCTTAAATGCTAAAGCTATGAATGCTCTATTTTGTGCCTTAGATAAAAATGAATTTAATCATATTTCTATTTGCGAAACTGCTTTTGATATTTGACATACTCTTGAAACCACACACGAAGGCACTAGTAGAGTAAAAAATTCTAAGATAAATCTTTTGATACATGATTTTGATTTTTTTCGTATGAAACCAAGTGAAACCATTGGAGACATGTACACCGGTTTTACGAATGTTGTCAATAGTTTAAAAGCACTTGGTAAAAGTTTTTTGAATCTTGAACTTGCTAATAAAGTTTTATGATCTCTTTCTAAAAATTGGGATTCAAAAGTAACGGCAATACAAGAATCAAAGGACTTGAACCATATTCCGATTGAAGAACTCATCGGGTCTTTGATGACCTATGAAATGACTTGTATGGAACATGAGAACTACCTTCCAAAGAACAAGAAGGATTTGGCACTTCGAACAATAGAATACCATTTGAGTGATGACTCAAGTGATGATGATAATGACCTTGTGATAAGACCATAAAGTCTTATTGTCGCTCTGATACCAAATGATAAGACCCTAAGGTCTTATCGTAAAAGAAAGAAAGGAATAGGGAATGGTATCAGAGCATCCCCTTTTCTCTCATTTCTTCCACGATAAGACCTTAGGGTCTTATTATTTGATATTAGAGCGATGATAAGACTTTAGGGTCTTATCATTTGGTATCAAAACGACGATAAGACTTTAGGGTCTTATCATTTGGTATCAAAACGACGATAAGACTTTAGGGTCTTATCATTTGGTATCAAAGCATCCCCTTTTCTCTCATTTCTTCCACGATAAGACCTTAGGGTCTTATCATTTGATATCAGAGCGACGATAAGACTTTAGGGTCTTGTCACCTTGAACTCCTCACAATAAAGCTTAAAAAAATTTAAAAACAAGACACAAAGAATAAAAATGAACCTAAAAATAAGAATTTATAAAAGAAGAAGAAAACACTCAAGGTGGCTTGGGACGAATCAAGTTTATATGAAGATAAAGAACAAACCAACAAAGGCGAGGGGGTAAACTACGCCTTAACGACTTTCGACGATAAGGTAACTAAAACCCCTTTACTTTATTTTGAAATTACTTGATGCTTTTCAAGAGTCATTTTTAATTAGTTAGTAAAAATAAAAAATAAAAAAATTGGGATCATGCTAATAATTTTAAAAATGATAATGACAATTGCATGATTTATGAAAATATAACAAAATGTTAGATATAAATCTAATGCTTGTGCACCAAATAAGATTAATCTTATGTATGTTCTTAAGAAGTAATAATGTGTATTTTGATGATTTTCATATAGCTTTTCGATTTTGATTAAAGATGCCTTATGTTCAATGAAACCATGCTTGATGATCTAATAATGCATAATGATCATGCTTAATGAGTTTATATTTTGAAATTATGCATGATGATTTTTGTGATTTATGGATTATCAATCTTTGCTGTAATGAAAGTTTTTTTTCGGTTTTAAACGTTGATGCATATTTTTATTTGGCATAAAAATTTGGGCATGCTTATATGAAATCAATCATATGAATTGAAACACTAAAAAGAGGAAAGCTTTCTCCTTGAAATTTTTTTTTTCTCTACTTTATTGATTTTTCAAAAAGGAGATTAATGAATCTATTTATGTTATTTTATAAATCTCTTGAACTATTAAAGTGATTTTGATGACTTAGAT
>LVTN01001279.1:58572-69613 GCA_001649415.1 Musa itinerans
AATTATGGCATATTGAAATAAGAATGACACTTTATCTTTGTCATGATTTAAAAATTGATATAAAGGGAAATGAATTGTACCATTGTATTGTTATTCCTCTCTTTTTGCCAATGACAAAGGGGGAGAAAGAATTGTTAGTATGCACATCTCAAAAGAGAAAAACTGCTAACTTACACATTTCAAAAGGAAGCAAAAAATTGCTAACTTGCACATTGCAAAGAGAGGCAAAATTTACTAGCTTGCTCATCTCAAAAGAGTAGCAAGAAGTGATATCTTGTATATCTCAAGAGAGGCAATACTCGTGATGCATGAACATTTGAAAATTTTGTTAGCATGCATGTTCTAAAATGATGTAAAGTTTGCTAGCTTGCATGTTCTAAAATGGTGTAAAACTTGCTAAATTTACTAGCTTGCACATTGCAAAGGGAGAAAAAATTGCTAGCTTGCACTTCTCAGAAGAGAAGAAAGAACTCACTAGCTTATATGTTCTAAAGTGATAATTGTTTTTGCTAAATTGCTAAGCTTTCATTGTTGCACTTCTCCTTTTTGTTGATGACAAAGGGGCAGAAGTCATGATGACAATCATGCATGGGATAATGTACTTGAATATTTTGATTATGCATGAGTTTATGTTGCATGCAATGATATGATTAATTGGGTCTTTCAATATTCATGATGCATGCAATGGTGAAATACTTATAATTTTTTTAATTCAATGATTCTATCAATATGGTATATTGATAGGGAGAGTTTAGTTTAAACTCCGTCATCAATTAGTTGTCATCATAAAAAAGGGAGAGATTGTTGAATCTCAAATTTTGATAATAAAATCAATTGATGTGTTAGTCATCTAATCTACGTTTTGAGTAATGCAGGACTAGCTTCGATCAAGGAGAGAAAAATTGATTAAAGTAGGAGGAATCAGATATTGGGCTGGAGTATATATGTCAAAAGATTGGACATCAGGCCGGAGGATCGGTCGACGTGTCGGCAGAAGGCTAGTGCCGTGAATTCGGGCATCGGCTCAAAGGATCAGATATTGTGCCAAGGAAATTGAAAGTTGCGAGAGTCAACATACTGATTAGGTAATACACCAAAGGAGAGGACGATGTGCTGAAGGATCGGATGAGCGTCGGATGAACAAATGACATGTCGGATAAAGGATTCATGCTTTGTAATCATTTGTCTAAGATCGAAATAGTTTAGGGGGCTAATTGAGTTAGCTTCTAGTGTAATCATGCTAACTCAATTCGGGGCCAATTGGGCATTAATTGGGACTGATTTGGGCTCATTGGGAGGCCCATTTAATGACCCAAAAGTTGGGTCAAGCGGTGGAACCGCTTGTGAGTTGAAAAACTCAAAAAACTCGATCTCCGAGGCTGTCAAGCTATGGTACCATCAGACTAAGAGGTGGTACCACCTAGTGATAGTGTGTCAAGTGGTGGTACTGCCAAACTGGTTGGTGGTACCGCCCGTACCCCAAAATCTCGGGGATTTGAATTTTGGGCTTCAAATTTAAATCCATTTGGGGCCTATAAATACCCCACTCTTTCCTGCTTAGTAAAGTAAGAAAGTGAGTTAAAAAGGGTGAAAGTATCCTTGAGTAAAAATTATAATCTCTCTTGAAGAGCAGAGTCCCTTCTTCTTAGTATTTAGAAAGTTCTTCTAAAGGGAGAAGAGAGGTCTAAGTCTAAAAGAGAGGTGTAAAGGTTCTCTCCTAACCCTGTCAAAAGGAGAATAGAGTTGTAAGAAGGTGGCTGGTCTTTGCCTATTGAAGGAAGACCATTAGTGGATGCTAGTGGCCTCGACGGAAGAGGAATCGGGAGTGGATGTAGGTTACGACGACCGAACCACTATAAAACTTGGTTTGCATTTCTATTCTTGCTATTTACCATCACTACAAATTGTCTTACTTGCTTTACTTCCACTATGCTTACAAATATGCTTTCAAAGTTAAGTATTTCCTATACGAGCTTGGTCGAAACATTTTTTATCGAACGAGATTTTCGAACCAATGTGATTTATCCGCTACACTAATTCACTGCCCCCCTCTTAGTGCTGACTCGATCCTAACATGGTTATCTCGATGTCCCTCTCGAGTAACCTATGACTGAGATTATTTAGGGTCTGTTTAAAGGTAAATCGATCTCATTATCGTGATCTCATCATGATCTGATTCTCATTGAACAGATCCATGGACATCATAATATATATATGCAACAAGCAATATAAAGTGAGAAAATATAGTAATAATAATAATTAAAAAAAGTGTGTGTCATGTCATATGTGCCATCACTCATGTGATTAGCTTGTAGGACACTTATGACTAGCAATCTCTCACTTGACCTAAAGTCAAATTACCTATGTGTTTGATCCCCATCAGACCCCTGTGACACTAAAAAATAATTTAAGATAATGGTTTTATCATTGGATCTTCAATGTTATCTTCGGATGAAACTCTTTCCACTACTACATCTCCTCGGGCCACAATCTCTCTAATAAGTAGAAACCTCCTCATAACACTTTTGATGAGACCCGAGTTGCCTCATTTGAACAATCACCCTATATTTGTCACAATATAAGGGAATCGACTCTTCGTTGCCTGGCATGACTCCTAGATCTATGATAAACTTCTTCATCCATACTCCTTACTTTGCTGCCTCTACCATAGTAATGTACTCTGCCTCTATGGTCGAGTCAGCATTAGTATCTTTCTTGGAACTCTTCCAACATACTACTCCTCCGTCCAAGGTGAACACATACCCTAAATTAGATTTATTGTCATCGACATCGGACTAGAAACTCAAGTCTGTGTAGCCCTCAACCCTGAGGCTACTACCTCTATATACTAGTAAAAGATCCTTAGTCCTTCTTAAGTACTTAAGGATATACTTTACTGCTTTCTAGTGCTCCAAGCCTGGATCCATCTAATACCTACTTGTGACACTCAAAGCATGTGCTATATTAGGCTTGGTACATAGCATAGCATATATGATAGATCCTATTACTAAAGCATATGGTATCCTATCTATGTTTGCCCTTTCTTCAGGAGTTTTTGGGGACATACTCCTAGAAAGCGATATCCCATGTCTTATCGGTATGAGACATCTCTTGAAATTTTTTATATCAAACCTTTTGACAATGGTGTCTATGTACCTGGACTGGGACAAGCCAAGCATCCTTTTGGATCTATCTCTATAGATTTGAATCCCCAAAATATACGATACTTCCCCTAAGTCCTTCATGGAGAAATTTCTAGATAACCAAGTCTTTACTATGGATAGCATTCCTACATCATTTTCAATGATTAGAATGTCATCAACATATAACACCAAGAAGGTGATAGTGCTTCCATTTACTTTCTGGTACACATAAGGCTTATCTTCGTTCTTAACGAAGTCATAAGATCTGATTGCCTCTTCAAATCTTACGTTCCAACTTTGGGAAGCTTGCTTTAGTCCATAAATGGATCTAAGCAACCTGCACACTATTAGGACTCTAGCTAGGAGAGTCATAATTGAGAGGGGCATTTATATAAAACCTACCTAGCCGACCTCTATTAAAAGAGGTGAAGAGGCTGGTTAGGGTTAGAAGGTTGTTTCTTAGGGAAGCATTAGGAGTTGTAAAGGAATAGTAGTCTTGAGTAGGAGTCCTCTTAGGAGTTGGTTAGAAGTAGGAGTCTTGAGTAGGAGTCCTATTAGGAGTTGGGGTTTAGAAGACCTATAAATAGTCATGTATTCATCCTCTTTTCTCAAGCAATAGATAAATTTTTTCTGCAGCCTTTGAGCAGCAACTTGGAGGAAGGAACCCCTATAGAGTTCCAAGGAGGCCGATCCCGTAAAAAGATCAACCCCAAGCTTAGAATATGTAAGGGTTCTAACACTTGGTATTAGAGTAACGTTCTTGGCAACTTGTTGCCCTTCCACAACCATCCATCAGCCCTCCACAGCTACCCAAAGCAATTCCCACAATTGCTTAAAAGATCATCGTCGAATTTCGCCATCATCTCCACCACCACGGATTATTCTTTGATCTCCTTATGAATTGCAATAGGTTCTGGTTTCCTACCTTACTACTACTGTAATTTAGTTATCCTTATTCAAAAATCTAAAAAAAAAATTGTTCCTATATTGCTGCATAAACTTTTCACCGTAAATTTTTCATCTCTATGACGAAAGATGCACTATAGAATTCCAGCCGCATAGCACAGTTTATTTAATCTTGCTACTATATTTTTTTCTATCCAAATCTCTACAAAATTTTTATGACAGCTTTGACACTTCCTAATAGCAGATTTCCCTTTAGTTTCATCAAAAAATTCTTAATATAAACCATTGATGTTTTACATCCAAATTGCTACACTTGAAAATCTGTACTACAGAATTCCAACCGCATAACACAGTTTGTTTGATCTTGTTACTATATTTTTTCTTTCCAAATCTCTACGAAAGTTTTACGACAGCCTTGACACTTCCTAATATCATATTTTCCTTCGGTTTTGTTAAAAAATTCTCAATATAAACCACTGATCTTTTACGTCTAAACTGCTATACTTTAGATGTAAAAATCTACTACAGTACCTTTCCATGATCCTTAATTCTTCCGAACCTTCCACCACTCATGCCATTTACCCATCAATAGAAAAAAGACTGGGACATCGCTGATCTATAGGCATGTGCTATGGCTTCTTAAGATCCAATTGATGCCAAATTTAAAGAATGGGAATCTCGGATTGAATCGCGGCTTGAATCGCGCTTGGAGGACAAATTGCATGCTTTGTTCGCAGAATTCAGAATTGGACAACCGCCAAGTCCAACCAAATCTCAGTGAGGAGAGAGTTTAGAGAGGCCTCTAGAGAAGGACGGACAGCCCTTGGACAAGCTGCAACCATGCATGAGGGTGGACTTCCCACGATGGGAAGGAGACCCGGCGGGGTAGATTTTGCACGTCGAACGTTACTTTCACTACTATCGAACTTCGGATGATGCTATGGTGGAAATTTTTGTCATATACTTTGAAAGAGATGCTATTCAATGGTACAATTGGCTGGAATACAATCATGGGGCTCTGACGTGGAATCAATTTAAGAACACACTGCTAAATCATTTTGGACCTATATCATTCTCAATTATTAGGATGTCATTCATATATAATACCAAGAAGATGATAGCACTCCCACTTACCTTCCAATACACACAAGGCTCATCTTCGTTCTTAATAAAATCATAAGATCTAATTGTCTCATCAAATCTTATGTTCCAACTTCGGGAAGCTTGCTTTGGTCCAAAGATAGACCTAAGCAATCTGTACACCTTATCTAGACTTTCTTTGGATAGGAATCCCTCAGGCTATATCATATACACCTCCTCCTCGAGGTTGCCATTGAGGAACATGATTTTCACGTCCATCTACCAGATCTCATAATCATAGTGTGCTACAATAGCCAATATAATTCAGATGAATTTTAGCTTGGCTATAGGTGAAAAGATTTCGGCATAGTCAACATATTGCCTTTGACGATACCCCTTAATCACTAACCTCACTTTATTGGTCTTTACCTTTTCATCTACTCCGATCTTCTTCTTTAAGATCCACTTGCAACCAGTGAGTATAATACTCTCGGGTGCATCAACTATGTTCCAAACCTTATTAGAGTACATGAAATCCATCTTAAAATTCATGGCTTCTTACCACTTCTCGGAATCTATACTCATAATAGCCTCTTGATATGTTTGAGGATTAATATCCTCAACATCCTCTCCTCTAATATGTCCCATATATCTCTCAGGAGGATGGGGTACTCTACCAAACCTATATAAAGTCAAAACTTGTGTGCTAGGTATCTGAATAGACTCGGGCTATGGAACAGTGCTTGAGCTAGGTTCTCAAGCCTTACTCAACTCTTTCACGCTCCCACTGTCTCCATCAAGAATATGTTTCTTCTTAAAGAACACTGTCCTCCTAGCTACAAAGACCTTTTGGTCATCGAGATGATAGAAATAATATCCATAAGTTTCCTTGGGGTATCCCATGACCTTGCACTATTCCGTCCTAGATTCCAACTTATTAGGGTTGTCTTTTAATGTGGGTAGGGTAGCCCAAATTTTAACAACCTTAAGATCAAGCTTCTTTCCTTTCCATATCTCATATGGTGTAGATATTACTGACTTAGTTGGAACTCTGTTTAAAAGGTAAGCTATAGTCTCTAGGGTGTATTCTAGAATGAGATGAGTAGGTCGACGAAACTCATCATAGACTGCACCATGTCTAACATGTTAGGACCAAAATTAGCACTAAGAAGGCAGGGGTGGTCGGGGTGAATTAGTGCTTTTGTAAAATCACATAGATTTGAAAACTTTATTTAATAAAATCATATTGGAAATGTTGAATGTGTGTTTGACTTAGAATAAGTGCAATAAGCAATTAAAGCAATATCAAAGACAATGAAAAGCAGAATAGAAATGCAAATCGGATTTATAATGGTTCGAGGCCATCGACTTCCACTATCGATCTTCTTTCCAACAGGCAAAAATCAACTACCCTTACAACTCTTTCTTCTTTTCATAGGCTCAGGAGAAAACCTTTACACCCCTCTTTTGCAAGTGTTCCCTCACACACCTCCCTTAGGACTATCACTAAACTCTAGAAGGAGGGACTCAACACTTTAAGATATTACAACTTTAGAATCATAGAGTTTTTGTTCTACTTTTGTGTGCTTTCAAGCAAGAATTTGTGGGGTATTTATAGACCCCAAATGGCTTCAAAAATTGGAGCCAAAATTCAAATCATCGAGTTTTCGGGATACTAGCGATACCACCGCTAGTACTGGGCGACACCACCACTTGTCAGTCTGACATTGGGCGGGACCACTACCCAATTTGATGGTACCACTGCATGATATAGTCTAGAAGACTGTGTCTAGGCAATACCACTAACCAGTCTGGCGGTACCACCGCTTGACAGTCTAGGGGACTATGTTTGGGCAGTACCACCGTCTAGTCTGGGTGATACCACTGCTAGACCCTGCTATAGGTCACTGAATAGGCTAAACAACAAGCCTAATTGAACCCTGATTCAGGCCTAATTGGACCCTAATTGAGTTAACATTATTTCATCTCAAAACTGACTCAATTAGTCTTAAACTAACTTGATCTAGACACATGATTACAAGCATGAATCCTATGTTATATGGCATGTCATTGGTTCATCCGGTGCTTCGCCCGATCCTTTGGTACATTGTCCTCTCCTTCGGTATATTGCCCAATCGACATGTTGACCTCCGCAACATCTGATCTCCTTAGCACAATGTTTGATCCTTCGGCCCGATGCCCGAACTCATGGCACGAAGTCCTTCTGCCAATACGTCGATCGATCCTCTGACTCGATATCCAATCTCCTGACATGTTTCACTCCAGCCCAACGTTTGATTTCTCCTGCTTTAATCAATTTACTTTTTCTGATCAAAATTAGTCTTGTGTCACTCAAAACGCAGATTAGATCGTAACCTCATCAATTGATTTAATCATCAAAATCCGAGATTCAACAATCTCCCCCTTTTTTATGATGACCAACCGATTGATGACGGAGTTTAAACTAAACTCCCCCTATCAACATACCATAATTTCAATCATGAATTATATGCAATACATTATATCATTACTTACATCATAAGTTCAAGTATTGCATCCAAACCATCATACATAATAAAATTTCATTATATCATGCATGATCATTATCATACCTTCTCCCCCTTTGTCATCAACAAAAAGGAGAAGTGCAACTAGCAAGTTTTTGAGATATAATTTCAAACAATTACATTGTAAACATAATTTCAAGTTTTTGAAACATAATTGCATATATTATCATGCTAGCTAGTAAGTTTTTCATATTTGAAAGTTAGCAAAATTTTTGCATCTTTTGAGATACACAAGATAACATGTTTTTGCATTTTCTTGAAATGTGCAAGCTAGCAAGTTTTTCTCCTTGAAATATGCAAGTTAGCAAGTTTTCTTCTCTTTGAAATATATAAGCTCGCAATACTTTCTCCCCATTTGTTATTGTCAAAAAGAATGGAAGAATACAATATTGTAATTCTTTTTCCTTTACATCAATTTTCAAATCATGACAAAGACAAATAACAAAGATAAATTTACATCAATATTTCAATCATCAAAAATGAAAGATCAAGTCATGAATACCAAAAGACCATATATCATTTTTGACAAATATCTTCTTTTGTAAATAGAAGGAATGATAGGAAATGGTCTTAATTCAAAAAGAAAACTCAAGTTATAAAAATTGATAAATCAATATTATGATCCGAAAAATGTATAAGAAGAATTTATGTATTTGGGAGATTTAACAATTTGCCTAAATTTAACATTCAAGCTAGTACTTTTGGTGCTCTTGAGATGCCGGCAATTTTCTTTCTCCCCTTTGTCATTATAAGAAAGAAGAAGAGGGGAATAATATAATGGTGTAATTCATTTCCCTTTACATCAATTCTTTAGGCATCATCACATAAGATATACAATCATAAATATAAAAGAATTATACATAACGAAAATCATGTCAAGAAAGATATAATATCATGATCATGTGAATACCAAAAGACATTATTCATTTTGACCTCCTTTTAAAAAAAACAAAAAGAAATCTTAAGAGACCGAATAGTAAAGAAAATCTTAAGTCATGAATTTCGAAAAAGATATTCTCTTTAGTAAATAGCAAAAAGGAACATAGGAGAATAAAAGATCTTGATTCACATATAAGAAATCTCAAGTTATCAAGATCATGGTTTATATATAAAGAATTTTAAGTTATAATTCTTAGAATTCAAAAGAAAATTCATGATTCATTTATATACTTCTCCTTTTGTAAATAGTGAAAAAAAACATAGGAGACAAAAGATCCTGATTCATTTAAAATAAATCTCAAGTATCAAGTGAAAGATTTGGAAAAAAGTCATTCAAATTTAAATCATCAAAGTCATTTTCATAGTTCAAGAGATTCATAAAATAACAAAAATTCATCAATCTCTTATTGAAAAACTCGATAAGATAGAGATTGAGAAATTTTCAAGAAAAATGCTTTTCTCTTTTTAGTTGTTTCAATTCATGTGATTGATTTCATACAAGCATGCCCAAGTTTTATTTTTTATGTCAAAACCATGCATCATATTTAATATCAAAAAATAAGATTCATCACAAAAATCATCAAGACTTCAAATCATCATGCATAATTAAGTCATTAAATCATCAAGCATGATTTCATTAAACATATAACATTTTCAATCAAAATCATTTTGTTTCAACTAGTGAGCTTTGTGAAGTGTGTTGGATCTCTAATCACAAGCCTTGAGCATCCACTATCAAAATTTTATTTTTTCTCCTAGCTTTCAATTGTAGAGATGTCTACAAGAAAGGTGGGTTTCCTTTAGGTACCCATTTGACTTTGGGTCCCTCATAGTTGGATCTACCTATCTTGTTCTTTAACATAAGGTCATTTATGATTCATTTAGGAACCCAAACTAATTTATATAAGTCATATCTTTTAAATAAACATTTATATGCAAAATGACCATGTCTACCATAAAAATTATATTTATTTTTAAGGGAAACATTTAATGTGGGTCTTTTAACAAATGTGGTTAGCTTTTGTTGAGTGTTACTACTCTCAAAGTCAATTCCTACTTTTTTATGAACATGACTCTTATTAGAAAGAATTATGTTTAAATATTTACTACCAATTTTAAATTTATCTAATATTTATTGTACTAACAAATTTTCCTTTTTGCATGAATCTAATTCTTCATATTTAGTGCTAGGAGTTAACATACAATTATCATGCTCATTTTATAATTTTTCAAATTCACTAGTAAGAGAAGCATGATCCTTTTTTAACAACTTATATTTTTTACCAACTAGCATACATTAATCAAATAAATCATGGAAAGTATTTAGTAATTCATTGTAAGGTAAAGACATTTTAATTGAGTTGTATACCTAGTCATCGAAAGCCATCAAGGTGTAGTTCGCTACCTTATCTTTGTTGGTTTGCTCCTCGTCTTCAAATATACTTAATTCATCTCAAACCACCTTGAATACTTTCTTTTTCTTTGGCAGCTTCTTCTTTTTAAGTTCATTTTTATTTTTTGATTTTTGTTTTATGAACCTTTTAAATTTACTTATGAGAAGTTCAAAGTCATCATCACTTGAGCTTTCGCTTAAGGGGTCTTCATTTGTTCTACTTGTCATTTCCTTCCTATTCTTTGGAAGGTTGTTCTCAAGTTCGGCATATGCAATACATGTCATTTCATAGGTCATCAAAGATTTAATAAGTTCTTCAAGTGAAAAATTATTTAGGTCCTTTGCTTTCTGTATTGCCATTACTTTTGGATCCCAACTTTTTGGAAGGGATCTTAGAATCTTGTTTACAAGTTCAAAATTAGAAAAATATTTACCAAGAGCTTTCGAACTATTGACAACATCCGTAAAACGGGTATATATGTCAACAATAGTTTCGCTTGACTTCATTTAAAATAATTCAAAACTATACATCAAAAGATTGACTTTAGACTCTTTAACTTTACTTGTGCCTTCATGTGTGATTTCGAGCATATGCCATATATCATGCATAATTTCACATATAAAAACCTGATTAAATTTATTTTTCTCTAGAGTACAAAATAAAGCATTCATCACTTTAGCATTCAAAGAAAAAAATTTCTTCTCCAAATCATTTCATTCATTCATTAGATTATTAGACTTTTGAAAACCACTTTCGATAATATTCCATAAATTCAAATCCATAGAAAGCAAAAAAACTCTTATTCGAGTTTTCCAATAAGTGTAGTCTATCTCATTGAACATAGAAGGATGAATGATAGATTAACCCTCTATATTATCAGAAAAAGCTGTCTCTTAGGTGTTAAACCAACGGAGAGAAACGTAGCTCTGATATCAACTGTTAGGATTAAAATTAACACTAAGAGGGGAGAAGGGGAGAGTGGCTGGGGGGGGGGGGGGGGGACTAGGAAGTT
>LVTN01001280.1:935-30815 GCA_001649415.1 Musa itinerans
TAAAGCCCAACCAGTGACCCGTAAGGTCGGGCGGTGGCACCGCCCAGAGCCCAAGGGTCGGGCGGTGGCACCGCAAGACTGGGCGATGGCACTGCCCAGCACCTGAGAGATCAAGCGATGGCACCGTCGGACTGAGCGATGGCACCGCTAGTACACTGTCAGTAACAGACACTAACAGGTGGTGGCACAAACAATGATAGGCGGTGGCACCGCCAACATCGGGAACCCAAGAGAATTCAAAATTTGGAGCCCAAATTTGAATCCTCTTGGGGCCTATAAATACTCCTCAATTCTCAACTGAGAAAATAACTTTTGTGAAAGTAATAGATTGAGATAAAAGTCTTAGAAAAGTCTTTAGCAAGTCTTGCCTTCAATTGCTTGAGTGTTCACCTCCTTTCTCTTCAAAAATTTGTAAGAGTGTGAACCACTTGTAAAAGTTATAAGAGGGGTATTTGTCCTTCTCCTTCAAAGAGATTTGCTAGTGGAAGTTGGGAGCCTCATTGAAGAAGGCTTCGCAAGTGGATATAGGTCATTTGACCGAACCACTTTAAATTGGCGTGTTCATTGAATGTGTGAGTACTTACCTTTCTACAATCGTTATCTATACAATAGTAAGTTTCCGGTTTTTACTTTACTCAAGCTACTATCAAAACGAAATCTCCTTGCATTTTACGGAATCATTTTCGAACTTACAAGTTTTAATCCGCTACACTAATTCCCCCCCCCCCCCTCTTATTGTCGCTCCGATCCTAACACTATTAGCATTTATACCAAATTAGACATTGACAATGAAGGAGAATGCTTTGACCAAAAGACTTATAGAGATATGATAGATAGCTTACTATATCTTACTGCAATTAGACCTAATTTAATGTTTAGTGTTGGGATTTGTGCAAGATTTCAATTCAATTCCAAACAATCTCACTTTAAAGCAGTAAAAAGAGTTTTTAGGTACTTAAAAGGAACATCATCTCTAGGATTATGATATCTAAAATTTGAAAATTTTGATTTGGTTGCATATGCTAATGCTGACTTTGTAGGATACAGAATAGAGAGAAAAAGTACCTCTAGAGCATGTTAGTTTCTAGGTCATGTACTTGTTTCTTGGTTTTCCAAGAAATAAAATTTTATTGCATTATCTACAACCAAGGCTGAATATGTAGTAGCAGGTCCATGTTATGCACAAGTAATTTGGATGAAAAACACTTTAAAAGATTATGGACTATGCCTAAAAAATATTCTTGTAAAATGTGATAATACTAATGTAATTTGTTTAACAAAAAACCCTATTTAACACTCTAAGAATAAATACATTGATATTAGATATCATTTTATTAGGGATCATGTTAATGATCATGATATATCTTTTGATTTAATTGACACAAAACATCAATTAACAAATATTTTTACTAAATCATTGAATGAGGAGCAATTCGATTTTATTTGAAGAGAATTAGACATGTTAAATCCTTCAAATGCATGAATTCTTCTCATATAGATCATTATCTTGATTTCTCGCTGTTTATGTATTCACGACTTGAGATTTATTTCATGACTCCTTTGTATTCATAACTTGTATACCCCATCATGACTTGTATATCTTTTATGTTATGATTGAAATATTGATGTAAATGAATAAAAATAGCACGATGAATCCATGATATCATTCTTTTCTTTTTGGTAATGACAAAGGGGGAGAGAGAAGTAAGAGCTTGTACATTTCTTCTTTTTATTGATGACAAAGGAAGAGAAGTCACCTATACTCTTTGATGACATGAAAAAAATTTATGATGTTAACTTATGATGATGATATTTTTATTTTGGATAATGATTATTTTGATATGTTAACTAAAATGATGCATGATTTATGATTGTTTAGACTTAAATTCAAACTCTAACATTAAAAGATTATTATTCTTTTTTTAACATTCTTGATATATCTTAAAATTCATTTTCCCTTTTATAAAATAGATCTCTAATTAATCATTTTGAATAAGAAATCACAACACCTCATTAAGAAGTATTTAGTCTTCTAATTTTGTTAACACTCTCATAACAATTAAGAGAGTCTAAATTGTATAACATGAGTGCACGAGTGTTCAGCGTAGGGTATCTTAGTTTCCATTGTAGTTCGAGTCTTTTGTCTTAAGAGGAAGAGACTCCATATGATTCTGTAAAACCCTTTTTCTTGAACTCATAAGAAATAGTGTATGATTGAACTCCTACATTCATAACACAGGTTTTAGTTGCATGGCGTTTCCAAAATAATCAGATTTTTTTATTGTTTTCATTAAATAACCTATTTGACCCTCTTCCTCATAGATTGTTTGGATCCCATCATCAAGTAGTGGCTTGAATAACGAGGAGTGGAACACTAGAAAGCAAACTAAATGCCTTTGGACCAATGCACTGCCAGCTTCTATCACTAATTTCATAGCCACAATCCTCATATTGGGAACATTTCTAACGGGACATTGCGGACAACCTTTCTTTTAGCCGATATGTTGATGGATAGTATCATTCTCTTTATCAAGTCCAAAAGCCTAAATATCTGAAATTTAAAACTAAAAATTTTATTTATCCCATGTAGCACTAAGATGTACTCCAAACATTTAGAATATATCATAGAGGAGTTAATCTTTATGTGATCAACCTACCTGAGGAAGGACTGTTTTGTTGCTGCTGTTGCTTGCTCTTGGGTGCTCAATGGATGGTGCATTTCTCATCACATACTGGTAACTAGATTGAAATCATCAGTAAAATTAAAGTTAGACTTGCTCCCTGGAAAGTTGTGCACCTTCCCAATATTATTAGGAGATAAATACATATATTAAGACTACTCTTTCAGCTGCTCTAATCCATTTTATCGATAGGTATGGCTGAAGCTTCATTTGGACAGGAGAATGAAGTGTTTGCAGCATCTGCTCTTGTAAGTTGGAGTAGGAAGGTCTTCAAGGGGTTTTCACATCATTGACATCTTTGTGACAACACAGAAGCGGAAATGGTTCAGCTGAGTTAGGAGAAACAAAACTGCTCATGAAACATCTAACCTTCTATTAGATATCTAAATCTTCAAATTGTGTATCTTAAATGTTATTATAGAAGATGACTTCCTTTTTTTCTGTTTTAAATATATCTTTTTGCCATTTATCTGAATGCCTTACTGCTTTTAATTGGACATTGTGATTGTTGGATCAATTAAAATCAAATTATCTTTAACTAATATATATAACAAAATAATATGTGAGAAAAAATTAAAGAAAATAATTAGAAAAAACCCCAAGATGTAATCATTGTCCCAAGGCACATTTTCGGCTTCTGTGTAGGCATTCATTTAATTGGGAATACGACTATAAAGGAGAACAACATTTTTTATACCAGCAAAGGAGAAAGAAAAAAAAAAATCAAAACTTTTATTTTATCTCTTTTTGCATGTAGAGAAATGATATAAATTGGGTTAGAGAGATCGAGAATATGAAAAGTTACTTTCATCAAACGTTTTTTTTTTCTAGGAATCAATATTCCCAAAGACTAAATCTGTAAAATGAGTATAAAAAAGATAAACTATAAAATAGAAATTTATGTTTCTTCTTTTTTTTTTCTTTTCTGATCAACACTGTTTACAATCACAAAGGAGCTTATTAACTTTTACTCCTTGCAAAAATAATGATTTAATTAGTTGAAATTAAATTAAGTATTGAAAAAAGCCTTTTTACTTAAAGGAGTAAAACTACTTACATAGACCCTTCCTTTCCTTCGGATTAGCAGTTGTCTTGGTCTATTTTACTTATATCTATGTATATCAATAATGGTGTTCTGGATGGATGGCGATTGATGCTGGATTAAGAACTCATTTGACGTTCTAGAATATCTATTTAATCGGATTAATGACTGCTGTTTCTACATATAGTTTAGCAATACATTTATTATTGGATCCATGGGAGGTAATTTGGTTCCAAGGGCGAATTTAATTCCTTGTTTCTTGAGTGCCTCAATTTGCCTGCATGAACAGGGTGATGCTACATCGTGATCAATAACTGCCTACGACATGATATGTCATGCTGCCTCAACCACAAGTGTTGCATCGTGATGTGGATAGGCAAAGTTGTCGTCATGCACATACTGAAGGGGCTTATCAGTTATTTTCTTAAATCTTGTATGCTATTAAGATTCACATGAGTCAGTGTTACGGAATTGTGCTTATTTTGGATCAACATCGATAGAAAATATAAAATCCATTAGCTATCATTCATCATGTTAATATCACGTAAGGCTAACACTCTTTTAGGAGTCCAAAAGATAGCTCAAGTCATTTATTGAGCTGTCGAACTACTTTCCTTGTTGAATATTTGTAAGAATATTTTTGAAAGTTAAAGAGTCAGCTCAGGTCGATTACAAACTGTCTCCCCTACAGAATATTCGTATAAATATTTTTTAAAGTTCAAGGGACAAGTTGAGTTAGTTACGAACTGTCTCTCCTACAGAATATTCATAGAAATATTTCTTGAAGCCCAATGGTAACTTACGTTAGTTACGAATTGCTTTATCACATTATACTAATGATATTTTTTCCTAACAGACATAAAAGTTGATAGTGCTCCCTGATTCATGGAGCTTAGTATTTTATCTTCTTCTTTACGCTAGAAGTCACTCCATAGGTAGAACTCAATCAGTCATGAGCTGCTAATCTAAGGTTCGACATGTATAACTCAATCAGCCACGAGAGTTTGATCACCCTAAGTGATGTCGTGGCACCTCCTATGCATGCCTAGTCAACCAGCCACTGATGTGGCACCCACCTAAGCCATTAACAATCAGCCTATCCTCCAAAAGAGAGAATATTTCACATTGATACTCTATGATCTCTATATATGCATAGGAGGTTACAGGAATATTTTTCGAAAGGGAATATCTCCAGGCATGCGCTCATTCTGAACTCTTCTTCAAATTAAACTAACTCTTTTGAGATCCTTGTTGAGTTTTGTAGGAGAGAGGAGCTTTACCAAGAATGCACATAGCATAATTTTATAGGATCTTTTAATATGAAAGAAATACACTATCAAGGAGGTGAGATAGTGATAACAGAGAGATTTCCTTGATAACAGAGAGATTTCCTCAACTGCATAGCAAATGAGATTTCCTCAACTACATAAGGAAATCTCTCTGCTTAATTAAAGAAATCTTCTCTTTCACCATGTATAAATATACTTCATGTGATACTAATTGAAAGATGCTCTTCTCTTTACTTTTACAATTTCATTCTTCATTCTCTCATTTTATCATGGTATCAAAGTCGCTTGCCTAGAGCAAGCTCTCTTCTTGCTGTTGACTCATCACTGTTGCTTCTCCACCTCCAGTGGCAAAAGAAAAGGCTATCTACCACTACTTTTCCATCATCAGGCCGTCGATGAGACAAATCTTTCCTCTCGGCGGCGGCAACTGTCTTCTGCCACTTTGTGCCAACGTTCGTTCCCTTCCGCTGTGGCGTCTCTAGTGCTGCGCTCACTAGCACTGCCCCACCTTTCTTCCTCGTTGTTTGTCAGCGCCTCCCCTCCTCACTAGTGCAGAACTCTTTATCAATAGATCTCGATTGAGATCTATTGCTGCTTCTCTTCCTCTGGCGGTTGCGATTCTTTCATCGCAGGCCGCTCTCTACTGCCCAAATTCCCAACTACAGAACTGCTGCACAGAGATCTGCAGCTTTACACAATTCACAAGTCTTCTTCTTCAACGAAGACCTCATTTGCCAACAACCCACCTCATGTGACACTGATCTGCACCAACACCTCTTCCTCCCTGATCATTGTCATCGCTGCTGACTTCTAGTTGCTCCCACATTTTGGTACATATCTTCCATATGTCCTCATCATCTACCCCTGATGCTCCAATTACTATTCCCGTAGGGAACCACAATACTTTCCCACATACATGCCTTATCTCCATAAATACAGCAACCCTTATCCCCTTCAAATTATCCAAAGGTGGCAACTACACATCCTGGCGTGCTTAATTCTCTAATCTACTATTTGGCTATGATTTTCTAGGCTATGTCGATGGCTCTCTTTGTTGTCCATCGGCGATGCTCAACATCCCAAGCGCACCCAGTTCAGTACCAAATCCGGACCACAAACTATGGTTATGCCAGGATTGTCTCATCCTTCAAGCAATTCAAGCATCGGTCGTTGGTTCCCTCGCCCCACTCATTTCTTCATGTGATACTGTTGCCGAAGCTTGGTGCAAGTTGCAAACCACCTTGGCTAATCGTTCGTGCACTCGCATGCTTAATCTCCTATCCAATCTCATGAAGATAAAACAAGAGGGAAGTACTGTTGCTAATAATCTACACAACATAAAAATTATCATCGATAACTTGGCCTTGATAGGTCATTCCCTCAATGATGAAGAAGTTACTATCCATATCCTCAATGGCTTAGGAGATGAGTACAAGGAATTGGCAGCAGCAAAACGGGCACATGATTCACCAGTGTCATTCGAAGAACTCTACGACAAGCTGACTGACTTTGAGATATATCTAAAGCGCGAGGACAAACTGCCAGGACCATCCATCACTACTCAAGTCAATAAAAAAACTACGAGGAGGGGCAATCCATATAACAAGACTATCAACAAAGATTTGACCAGGATGCCTTCTGACCCTATGAGCTCCAAACAAACCATCCCTCCTCCTCATCATCAACATTCCAATCACAACAACCAAGGTGGCTACTTCAATCATCAGCAGTCCTGGCGCCCTCAACACACAAACCAACAAAGAATTGTTTGCCAACTATGTGATAAAGTCGGTCATTCTGCAAAGGTCTATCGATCTCGACCCAGACTTCCTGCTCAATCACATTAGCCTCAAGCAAATCTCACGACTACTCCAAACACTAGTTATCATAATTGGATCGTGGACTCTGGCGCATCCCACCACATCACCTCTTATCTCCATAACTTGTTCATCCACAACAACTATAGTGGAAATGAGGACATCATCATCGATGATGGTAAAAGAATTCCTATTACCCATACCAATAACACAACTTCCAGTTCCTAGACATCCAATGATAACACACTCAAAAAGTGGTATCTTTAAACCACGTCAGGTTCTCGACCTGCATGCTATCACTAAATCCTCTCCCGAGACCAGTGAACCCACCACAATTACTCAAGCTAAAAAATCTCCTCATTGGTGTAAAGCCATGTGTGAAGAATATGATGCTCTTCTCCATAACTCCACATGTACCTTTTCATCTTATACAAAATATCATTGGGTATAAATAGATCTTCCGAATTAAGCGGAACCCCGACGGGTCGGTTGCTCGATATAAAGCACGATTAGTAGCCAAAGGGTTTGCTCAACGACCTAGAGTTGACTTCACAAAGACTTTTAGTCCTGTAGTTAAACCCACAATAATTTGGCTTATTCTAAGTTTAGCCATCTCCAAAGGCTAGCACTTACGACAATTAGACGTTAATAATACCTTTTTACAAGGGACTTTAACTGAAGATATCTTTATGCAGCAACCCCCTGGCTTTATTCATCACCAGTATCCGAGACATGTCTGCAAATTACAAAAAGCCATTTATGGACTCCGTCAAGCTCCAAGAGCTTGGTATACTGAACTTGGATCGTTTCTGATATCAACTCCATGTCTGATACCTTTTTATTCCTACGACAACAACATAAAAATACAATATATCTTCCAGTATATGTAGATGATATTATTGTTACAGGCAATGATCCCTTAGAGATTCAAACATTTTTAAAGTAATTGGCTGATCGATTCTCCTACAAAGATTTAGGACCCTTGAGCTACTTTCTGAGAATGGAAGCAACATTTACATCCTCAGGTCTCCTCCTCTTACAGAGAAAGTATATTCAAGACTTATTATCAAAAACAAATATACAGAATGTGAAAGAAGTTGCTACTCCTCTCTCTACTAGTGAATCACTCAAATTATGTGATGGCAACCCTACCACGGATTCAACTCAATACCGACAAGTACTTGGCTCTTTACAATACTTAGCTCTCACCTGTCCAGATATCTCATTTGTAGTCAATAAATTATATCAATACATGCACCAGCCTTCTACTATGCATTGGTCTGCGATTAAACAAATTTTGCAATATCTTAAAGGGACCCTTAATCATGGTCTCTTTCTCCGCAAAACCACTCAACTTCATCTTCGTGCCTTTGTTGATGTTGATTGGGCGGAAAACTTTAATGATAGAACCTCCACGTTAGGGTATGTCGTCTTTCTTGGGTCTAATCCAATCAGTTAGAGTTCTAAGAAGCAAATGACAGTAGCCCGATCTACAACTGAAGCTGAATATCGTGCTATTGCTACCACTACTACTGAATTCAATTGGATCACAAATCTCCTCAAGGAACTCAAAGTCAGCTCTATCCATACTCCTACAATATATTGTGACAATGTTGGAGCTACCTACTTATGTGTCAATCTAGTGTTCCACTCACGTATGAAACACATTGCTATCGACTTTCATTTCGTGCGAGATCAAGTTGTCAGACATCAACTTCGTGTCTCTCATGTCCATATGGCTGATCAACTAGCAGACTCACTCATGAAGCCTTTAACCCGCAAACTATTTTTGTTGTATCGATCCAAGATCGGTATTCTTAACAAGAGCTCAATCTTGCGGGGGCATGATAACAAAAAGATTTCCTCTGATAATAGAGAGATTTCCTCAACTACATAACATATGAGATTTCCTCAATTGCATGAGAAAATCTCTTTGCTCAGTTAAAGAAATCTTCTCTTTCATCATGTATAAGTAGACTTCATGTGATACTAATTGGAAGGTAAGTTTCTTTTTACCTTTACAATTTCATTCTTCGTTCTCTTGTTTTCAATGAGAGAAGCATAGTTGCTCAAGCATTTGTAGATAGTATTTGATTTTAGACATGATAGTATTCAAAAATGGGTTAAGGCTACTTACTTCCCCACGCTGAGCCGATGACTATTTATGACACCAACATATTGTTGCTACGAGAGTCTAAACAAAAATATTTTGTCGAGTGTTTTTGCTTTTGAAAAAAACATATTATAAGCTAATGAACCTTAGAACTATCTACATAAGGCTACTCACTCATGATTAAGATTTGAATTATATAAATTTCTTTCGCTTGCATACATGAGGTTAAGACTGCATACGCTATCCCTTTTCTTTTTCTTTTTTAATTGTGCTGAGACCCTTCGTTGGCGTGTGTCATGCGCTACATCACCATAAAAGTTTGCTCACAGAATATGAGTCACACATGTCACCTTCAATAAGAAAAGTACAGAATATCCTTAAAATGACTAAGATTATGTCTCCATCAATAAGAAAAATTCCGAGATGATTGATTTGATCAACATGAAATATCCTTAAAATAACTAAGATTATACCTCCATCAATAAGAAAATTTTCAAATGATGATTTGATCAACATGAACCGGGAGGGAGCTCAGAATATCCTTAAAATGATATCCTTAAAATGACTAAAGATTATGCCTCCATTAACAAAAAGATTCTAGACTTCATCAACAAGAAGATTCTAGACTCCATCAACAAGAGATTCCATATAATCGTCTGATCAACATGAACTAGGAGGGAGGGAGTACAAAATGTCCTTAAAATGATTAAGATTACGCCTCCATCAACAAGAAAATTTTCAGATGATGATTTGATCAACATGAACCAGGAGAGAGTTCAGAATGTCCTTAAGATCATGCCTCCATCAACAAGACAAATTCTAGATCATGATTTGATCAACATGAACTAGGAGGGAGCCTCTATCAACAAAAAAAATTTCAAATGATGATTTGATCAACATGAACCAGGAGGGAGTACAGAATCTCCTTAAAATGATTAAGATTATACCTCCATCAACAAGAAAAATTCCATATGATGATTTGATCAACATGAACCAGGAGGGAGTACAGAATCTCCTTAAAATGATTAAGATTATACCTCCATCAACAAGAAAAATTCCATATGATGATTTGATCAACATGAACCAGGAGGGAGTACAGAATCTCCTTAAAATGATTAAGATTATACCTCCATCAACAAGAAAAATTCCATATGATGATTTGATCAACATGAACCAAGAGGGAGTTCAGAATGTCTTTAAGACTATGCCTCCATCAACAAGAAAATTTTCAAATTCTAGATGATGATTTGATCAACATGAACCAGGAGGGAGTTCAGAATGTCCTTAAGATTATGCCTCTATCAACAAGAAAAATTCTAGATGATGATTTGATCAACATGAACCAGGAGGGAGTTCAGAATGTCCTTAAGATTATGCCTCCATCAACAAGAAAAATTCCAGATGATGATTTGATCAACATGAACCAGGAGGGAGTTCAGAATGTCCTTAAGATTATGCCTCTATCAACAAAAAAAAATTCAAATGATGATTTAATCAACATGAACTAGGAGGGAGTTCAGAATGTCCTTAAAATGACTAAGATTATGCCTCCATCAACAACAAAAATTCCATATGATGATTTGATCAACATGAACCAGGAGGGAGTTCAGAATGTCCTTAAGATTATGCCTCCATCAACAAGAAAAATTCTAGATGATGATTTGATCAACATGAACCAGGAGAAAGTTCAGAATGTCCTTAAAATGACTAAGATTATGCCTCCATCAACAAGAAAAATTCCAGATGATGATTTGATCAACATGAACCATGAGGGAGTTCAGAATGTCCTTAAGATTATGCCTCCATCAATAAGAAAAATTTCAGATGATGATTTGATCAACATGAACCAGGAGGGAGTTCAGAATATCCTTAAAATGATTAGGATTATGCCTCCATCAACAAGAAGATTTCAGATAATTGTATGAACCAGGACGGAGTACATAATGTCCTTAAAATGATTAAGATTATTCATCATAAACTCCAAAGTGCTGTTGGCACTACTATTCTTCAACCCCCATGTCCTTAACCAATCTCAAAAGCGTGCAAACACACCAACCACAACCATGTCCTGATAAAAACAAGACCCAAAATATCACCCTACGTGTCCTCGAAGTGTAATGATCCCATCTCGAGGAAAATATGATGATGGTGATGATGATATTGTGCAATGTTGTTGGTAGTTCTTTCTCTATTAACAAAAAAATAAAAGAGTTGAAGAAACTATCCTTAATAAGCCTCCCATTGATATTAGCAGCTACATAAAATTACTAGTATGAAGATGGCCACAATAATCAAACCTCTTGTTTCTCTACTAAAGTACTTCAAGAAAGATCTTCTTTCACTTCCTTTGTCTATTACTTAAAAGCTGGATCTTCTTAGATAGGAAAAGACATTTTAATGAAGAAGCAATTACTTAAATTCATTATTTGCTCAGTACCTTATGAGTTATGCATCACTAGTCGAAGAGAAAAATAAAAAAGAAAAGAAAACGGTGGTCGTCCCACTCGTAGGAGTAAGACATCTTCCTGTCATATCCATCTCCTTATCAAGAAAATTAAATGGGAAGACAAACTCATGACAAGTGTGCTTGACTAAATCAAATAAAACATTTTTCTCCTTTATCTTTCTAAAAGTTGGGGACTCTGAATGGCTAGATTATTTGTGATGAATGCATCAACTTTGGCAAAATGCGTCAATAAAAGTAAAGCATGATGGAGCAACAAATGAAGCTCAAAGCGGCCATCTCAGAGTTTAAGATAATACCTACTGTTAGAAAGTTTAAATCAGCCGAAGCGATATGGTTCCTACTTCCTACTGAATCCAATAATGCAAATACCAAGTGCCCGAATCAGTTGATTTATTACAACGTGAGCAACTTGGACATAGCAATGAAGAGGGAGTCTCAGTAGGTGACACACTTCAGTCTATCACATCCAATGGCCCATCAAAGACATGCAATTTGTTCATTTAGCAGTTGGATCGAGTGATATGTCTTCATAAAAAAACAGGCCCGGTTATCACATATAATGCAATCAATCAACATCCATCGTTGTCTATTAATTGAAATAAAATGCTAATTTTCAATTCAGATAACGTGTCAAAAAATATCAATTTATTTTAATAAACATTGCAGGAACTCAAAAAGACAATAATAGTCATTATTACCATCACATTATTTATATGATGATTGCTGCATCATTGATATGGTCATCATGATTGGTCATTAAATTTTAAACCATGACCATGTAAGAAGATGCCATATAACCTCTGGATTCCAGCAAATGCAAGAGCAAAACCATACAAAAAGATAAATAAACAAGATATCTACACAAGAACCAACAAAATCTAATGATGGCTTGAAGGAATTTCTCAATAAAAATCATATTTCAGAATATGTAACTTGACTGACCAGTTCACTTCCGGGATTGCACTCCACTTTGGAAGAAGCACAGCCACATCCAACGAATCACTTCCGGGATTGCACTCCACTTTGGTAGAAGAGTGCAAGAAGCACAGCCACATCCAACTTCGTTCATTCATGTGTGGAAGAGCCACATGCATCAGAAAAGCACAAAAGCCAATCTTCATAAGATATTATGAGACAATAAGTGGCAAAAACAGTTGTCACTTTGTTTGGACAACCACAGAGAAAGGCAGAGAGATGCAGTCATGCACTGTTTAGTCCAAATCACCTTGATGGCACAGAAACCACATGTCCTCTCTCATGAAAACCCAAAAGAACACAATTGTATTGGACAGCAAAACCTCAACAACACAATTTACAATATGGATACTAGCCTAGAGATATTAAGTTCCAAACCCAGCATAGCCTCATTCGAACGAATCCACCATCACATCATAAACAGAGGAATTATGGTTGGGTATTCTCCACTTGGTGTCCTCATCAGAAACACACAAGGAAAAAGGAAGGCCATTAAGGTACTTGAAATATTTCTCCACTTCATATGGGGCAAGCCTTCCTCTTTTGTCAGCTATAATTTCTACACACCCACACTTCTCTCTATCTATTCTCCACATGCCTTTCCAATAGAGAGGCAAAAGAAAACGTTGATTCAGGCAACCTTTACCCATGGAATGGGATCGCCACATCATGTTGTGGATATTTCAGAGATTGATACTTCAGTGCACGAGCTGGAGACTGCCATTGTTCATGGCAAACTAGACCAATCAGCTCCCAAACAGCTGCATATAGCCGGTACCAATGTTGCACAACCAAAGGCTGAATCATCAACTGAGTTTCGAGGGCAACCCATTATTCCAGACACCAAATATCATGGTCAAGGTGCAGGGCTTGCTTTGCAGTGTGACATGGAGAATCATCCTCGTAGTAAGATGAGCGGGATTGTTTCCAGCCCCCATAAAGGGCTTTGCTTCCTTGTTAAGAGTTTGGCAGGGGAAGGAGGATGGAACACCATTTTGAGAAGCGGTTTGACAAATCTGCAACGAATGGCAGGCTTCAGAAGGAGAACTTTGGACCTTGTATAGGCAAGCTACTCTTGCTTTACCCTGCCTGCACGTTGCTTTTCTTTGTTATTTCTTAAGAACAGATATCCATCATGACTAATTCTCTTTTGGGCATATAGACTATAAGCAAAAACACACAATTTTTTTTGTTAAGGTAAGGGATGAAGACGGGTTTTGATTCCAAGATCTTACCATGATCTGTTGAGAAAACAAAGAGTTAGAAATATGTTCTGGCCATTGCAAAGAAATCTATGTAATAACAGAAGGAAGATTCCCAATAATTCTATCTTTTGTTAAAGTAATTACTAATTATACATATGATCAGATTGAATTGTCAACCATTATCAATATTGGTTTTCTTACCATACTTCTAATAATAGTTTAGCCTCCAAAAGTAATATTCACACAGAAAACAGATTTATCAGAGTGAATTCAGGAATCAGTATACACAGTTACAAAGTTGGGCAAATTATACCAGAACAAAAAGCTGGCAATATAAGGACCACCAAGCTGAAACTATCTACAGAAAAATATAAATATAATACTCTTAAAGACAAATTTGATTATGACATTTCTGTTTTCAGTTTGTACCACATCTGATCCATACAAGCAGTCATAGCAACAAAATTAAACCTGATTTAATAAACACGAAGGCATGGCTGAGTCAAAGGACTTTGCTGGGAAGCTATTTGTGGCTTTGGCAAGACGAAGGAACTAGGATCCTGAAAATGGAATAATGAAAGAAGAGCTCCACGAGTGCTGGAAAGCAATGACAGAACAAAACTTTGTTTCTCGTCTACGGATATTCTTTGACATGTACATACCTGCTACACTTATCTTTTTTGTCTCTACATTAATCATGACATACATATGATACAATTTGATTTGCTTATTTTGCTAAGGTGTGACAAAAATGGTGACGGAAAGCTTACAGAAGATGCAGTGAAAGAGGTAAGCAGTAGAAACGTTTAACTAATTGCAAAGATTTTTTGTCTGGAATGCTGCTTTTGCTTGAAATGTGAGGATTAGATAATATAGATGGTGTCCTTAAAAAGTGATCATATTGAGTGCCTCAGCAAACAAGCTTTCAAAAGTCAAAGCACGTGCTGTTACCTATGCAGCTCTTGTCATGAAGGAGCTTGACCCCAATAATCTTGGTTACATCGAGGTAATATGATGTCCTTCCAGTTCACATTTAAGTATCAGAAAAGGATAACATTGGAAAGCAGAGAAACACCACGTATAATCTTCTACTTCAGATTGCACAACTTGAGACTTTGGTTCGAGGCCTGGTTAACTCACAATGATCTGAGAGAACACTCAGAAGGTCACATGGGCTTGCAAAATCAATAACGAGGCTGTACAGACACCGGGCCAACAGTTTTGTCAGAAAGACTGCAGATTTTATTCATGAAAAATTGGAAGAGAAAATGGGTTCTTTCACTATGGATGATGCTGAATACAGCTCTAGATGTGTGGAAATTTGAACAGTACAGAAGGAGGTCAGCTTTTCAAGTAATGGGCCATTGTGTCTCAATAGCCAAGGCTGAAGCTGAAACCCTGAAGTTGAACATGGCTCTCATTCTCATCACTGTTCGCAGATACATGCTTACAAGACATAGATTAACTGCTCTTAATTCAATATTCCCATTTGATGACAACATCAACTTCCACAAGGTAATTGAAGGATTTCTGCAACATGATAAACTGAACTCTTTCTTAATAGACAATATTCTTGACTTACCATAAATTAACTTTCAGATCATTGCATCGGCAATAGCTATTGGGACAGTAGTGCATACTCTTGTTCATGTAACATGTGATTTCCCAAGAATAATAACATGTCCAAAATCTAAGTTCATGACTACACTGGGGCTAAACTTCAACTACAAGCAGCCCACATATCCATCTCTACTAGCCAGTGCTCCTGGAGTCACTGGCACCCTCATGATTTTGATTATGATATTTTCTTTCACACTAGCAATGCTTTCCTTCAGAAGAAGTGTTGTGAAGTTGCCATCACCCAGAAGATAATGCATTTTGGTATGCCCACCACCTCCTGGCACTGGTATATGCTCTCCTGGTAGTTCATTCCTATTTCATTTTTCTCACCAACAAGTGGTACAAGAAGACGGTATGTTATGCTTTCTCTTCAGGAAATGGTGATCTCAAAACATGTATAACACACTGATATTATTGTCTTGACAATGACTCCTTATTTCACAGACATGGATGTATCTCACAATTCCTGTCCTTTTTTATGCCTGTGAGGGATTAATCAGGAAACTTCATGAGAAAAGCTATTGTGTGGCCATCATTAAGGTAAGACTACTCTTATCAATATTTAAAGAGCAGTGGAAGAATATCTCTGAGTCAAATCAAGGATATTTTCCTCTTGTTTTCCAATGTGCTACACAGGCAGCTATATATCCAGGCAATGTCCTCTCAATACATGTGAAAAAGCCACCAGGATTCAAGTGTAAAAGTGGAATGTACCTATTCATCAAGCATCCAGATGTCACCTTTTGAATGGTATGTCACAAGCTTCACAGGAAATATTACCAACATTCCTTTATTCATCTTTTAAATTTGATTGTGACAGGCATCCCTTCTCAATCACATACACACCAGGAGATGGCTATTTGAGTGTTCATATTCGATCCTTGGGAGACTGGACCACTGCACTCAGGAACTTATTTGGAAAGGTTCTTCTAGGGTTCTGATAAACTTTCACTTTCTTTGCATGAAACTATATTCACATTTCAAAATGATATAAGAGCATTCTTCAAAACAGGCCTGTGAGGCTCAAGTTAAATCCAAGAAGGCTAATCTAGTTAGACTTGAGACCACAGTAATTGCAGATGTTGAGCATCAAGATACTAGGTAATAAAGAATCTTATATGTCCAAGTGACACACCTCAATTATCTCTATCTGATGTCTCAAATGTGTCGAGCTTCAGAGTAAAATAATACCCTTTTTGCATATTTCCAAAGCTTTTCATTGATGGGCCATATGGTGCACCTGCTCAAGATTACAAGAAATACGATATTCTCTTGCATATTGGACTGGGAATTGGTGCAACTCCATTTATCAGCATATTGAGGGATCTTTTGAATAATACACAGTCCCAACATAGTAACTTCATATTGAAAAATCTGTTTCAGAAAAACCTTTAGTTAGAACAACTATTCATAGCCTGAAAGATTAATGCAGGAAATGCAGAATGAAGATGAACCAGATAGTGAAAACAAAGGAAATGGCCCAGGAAGGGCTTACTTCTATTGGGTGACCAGGGAACAAGGCTCCTTTGAATGGTTCAAAAGTGTCATGGATGAAGTTGCAGAAAGTGACCACAATGTTTCTCCTAAAAACCGTCGCTTCCTTCATACTCATTGAATATTCCGAAAAAGAAAAAACTGACAAA
Organism: Musa itinerans; assembly: GCA_001649415.1. Lineage (NCBI taxonomy): Eukaryota > Viridiplantae > Streptophyta > Magnoliopsida > Zingiberales > Musaceae > Musa > Musa itinerans. Next base: position 17,788 of record LVTN01001280.1, read on the forward strand.
TACATTATTCTACTTTTCAGAATGTCATAGAAATGCACGACTACTTGACAAGTGTGTATGAAGAAGGTGATGTTCGGTCTGCTCTTATGCCGATGGTTCAGTCACTTCAACATGCCAAAAGTGGTCTTGATATTGTATCTGGAAGTCGGGTAATTACCCTTTATCATAAACTTTTCATAATCTCAAAGAAAAGAAAAATGTTTGCTCCTTTCTGGCTAATACGACAGATAAGGACACTTTGCAAGGCCAAACTGGAGGAAAGTTTTTTCTGACTTGGCAAGCGCACACAAGGCCTCTCAAATAGGTTAGCTATATTCAATTGAACTGTGCAATTTGTATTACTCTAACTTCTAAATATGTGGAACTGCAGGAGTTTTCTACTGTGGATCTGCGAAGCTCACACAACAACTATGGAACCTTTCCCAGGAATTCGGCAATGATACCACTACTCACTTTGATTTCCACAAAGAGAACTTCTAGCAGGGTCATTGGAAATATAGACTTGTGTAAAATTAAAACAAAAAGAAAAAACAGCAAGAGGTCATCTGATACTTTGAAAGAAGAATCCATAAACTGAATTTCCGTTGTTGAAGCTGCACTAAGTATTTATACATGAAGTAGAATCAAAGAAATATTGAGAATCAAACATGATTTCCTGCTCTCTGTTGCTTTCTAACAATAATCAAAATTTATTTGGATCAATTGCTTAAACTCCATATGGTAGTTTTAAGTAAAAATAATTCTCCTTCTTCAATACAATTTCTAATGTTCTAATTCCAAATCTTTTGCCTCTTAGCAAAATTCTTCAGCAGTGATATCAGTGAGTAGTCTTTCACCTTTCTATCTAAATTCAATGGACCAGAAGCAGCTCCATCAAATTAAACCAAGGTTTCATATTCTGATAAATTTGACCAAGCTGCAACCTTTCCTGTCTCAGACAAACAGTTCTCGGAGTAACATATTTGAGTATCCACTTCCTAGTTTTTTAACCTTTTAAGTACTTTTTGCCTTCAAACTGCATTCACATTTCCTTGTGCTGCTTAAAACTATTTTTCGATCCATTTCACTTGTTTCGGATATTTGAAGCAGCTCTAGTGTTCCTTCTTCCTGCCCTTCTTTGTGTATCCTTTCCTTGTTCTGGGTAAAGTTATTCCTGATGTAGAAGCAGATTGCTTTAACTTGCACATTTGCAAAGCCAAGGTTGTTAATGGAATAGAGATATCAAGTGGTAATAACACTTCCTCTAGTTCATGCCACTCAAGATCTTCAGAATCACCATCTTCATAAATCACTCTATACCAATTTACTTCAGTGTCAAACTTGACCACTGTTCCAAAGTAATACTGGTCTCCAAACAACTTCCGAACTTTCCTTCCCTCTAACCACTCACCAAAGCATGGGTCATTTATCGATCCAACACCAGTTATGTCCTTATGAACAGGTACAGAAGAAACAGGAAGCATAGGTGGCACACCATCAATTACGATAGCCGGCTCCCCAATCACCTCAAATACAACTGCAGGTTCCAATTCTTGCCCAAGGCACACTGTATCTATCATGATTCGTTCACACAAAGTAAGCTGTCATACAAAAAAGTAGAGTAATGTGAAATGAGTACATAATATGAAAATTTCAGATAATTAAAGCTGAAGTGCACGATGATGTAATTGTAAAAATACAAAACCACACTTATAACAAATTTTATTTAATGGATTTCTTTTAGGCCAGGAAAATGACAACAACAACAACAACAATTAATATTTCGACACTGTATGAAGCACCGACACATGCATTTCGTAGGTGTATCCCGTGACAGACACATGTCGAACACGGCTATGTCATCGACACGACCAAGCACATCTCCAGCCATGTCTTATTTATTTATTCATTTTATATTTTGGACACAACACGACTCCTGCGTGCTTCGTCGCGTAGTGCTCGCGTGCAACCCTAAGCTCACGTGGCCCTCACATGAGGATCATCTACTTTATGGAGACGGATCGTCAATGTGAAATCTCATGATTCTTGGAGGATTTCTCCCCAAGATTGTAATGAATCTGGAGGATCGTCAGTGTTAAATTTTGCATAGTCCTTTGTCACCGATAGCTATGAACAGTGATTACAATAGGCGCTCGGGCGAGGCGAGGCAAGGCGAGGCCTGAGCGCCTCGCTTCATTCCCAGGCGGCGCGCTTCAAAGAGGCACCACCTGGGCACTCGCCCGAGCCCGAGCGCTAGGAGCTTCGAGCGAGCGCCTGGGTTAAACCAGGCGACCGAACCAGATTTTTAGGTCTAGTTGGTCTCTGGTGCTTTAGTTGGTTCAATCGAACCAACTAAATCACCGATATCAGGCTCCCTCTCATGATTTTCCCGATTTCCCCAACCCTAACACTCGCGATTTTGCCGCCGAGATTTCTTCTCCACTGTCGCTGCTCTCTACTGCTGTTGCCACTATCGCTGCTCGCCGCTACTATCGCTACTCGCCACTGCCACAATCGCTGCTTGCCACTGCCACAATTGCTGCTCGCCGCTGCTGTCGCCGCTCGTAGCTCCTGCTCCCACTCCTGCTCCAACTACAGTTGTCGCCTACTACCATTGTCGTTGCCTCAGCAACCTCGGTCTTCTCACACCCTTCTCACTATACTGTTAACAGTATATTAACAGTATACTACTAACTGTATATTAATAATAGTATTTTTATTTATTAGATTAATAGTATATTATTTTGATTTTAATACTATTAATTTTTATTTATTTAATAGTATATTTTTATTTAAAAAATAAAAAATATACAATTATGATTTATTTATTTATTATGATTTTGTACCTGATTTTCTTAATTTAATAGCATATTTTTTATTTAAATAATTATATTTATTAATTATATTATATATTTTTATATTTTAGTGCCTTGCTTCGCTCGGGCGAGCGCCTAGTGCCTCAGGCATTTTTGGACCTTGGCGCCTAGCGCTTTTTAAATCATTAGTTATGAACCGAGGTGCACAACAAAAGGTTATAAGTTTCTAGCAATTTCCTCATTAGTCCTCTGGCCAAACTATGGAAGAGGTTGTTGATTTCCCCATTAGTGAAGCAATATTTCCTCATTGGATACAGCACGCCATCCACCACGTCCAAACTACAAAAGAGGCCCTCTGACCAAATGATGGAAGAGGCTGCTAATTTCCTCACCGGCGAAGCAAGATTTCCTTACTTGAGACAACATGTCGTTCACCACGATCCATTGTAGGCCCTCAACGACCTCACCAGCGAAAAGATTTCCTCATCAACTTGATTTTACTGGAAGAAACTCTGCCCTGAGCCCACCAATGTCAACAATGACCCGGCCGCCCTTGGCGACCTCATCGGCATCAAGAAGCATTGTTGCTACTGGTGCACCCTTGGCAACCTTACCGACCCCACCTGCCGTCGCATAGTGAAAACCCTATGTGGTCCTCTGTTAGAACCCTAGCAGATTCTAAACTTGGGGTTGATCTCTTTAGGGGATCGGCCTCCTTGGAACTCTATAGGGGTTCCTCCCTCCAAGTTGCTGCTCAAGGGCTGCAGAAAAGATTCATCTATTGGGTAACAAAAGAGGAGGAATACATGGATATTTATAGGGCTTCTAAACCCTAACTCCTAATAGGACTCCTACTCAAGACTCTTACTTCTAGCCAACTCCTAATAGGACTCCAACTTAAGACTCCTATTCCTTTACAACTTCTAATTCTTCTCTAAGAAATAACCTCCTAACCCTAGCCCCTCTTTAATAGGGGTTGGCTTAGGTAGGTTTTACATAAATGCCTCTCACAATTAGGACTCTCCTAGCTAGAGTCCTAACATCCTCTCTTTCTGCTTCACCTGTCTTTTACATTTTCATCACAAGGTACCATATGCAGTCCTCTCTTTTTGCTTCCCTGCTTCAGTTTGATTTCTAATGGATTCTGTTTTAATTTCTGGCTGCTTTGATATGTTAAGACCCACGCTATCATTCCTAAGGATGCTATCAATTATTCATGTTTGCTTATTGTACTTGCAAATTGGGTGATTGCTCAATTCATTATAGGTTCTCCATTTTATTGCATTTCCTTGATCTATTGTTTGTACTTTAGAAGTGAACTAGGATAATTGTCGAGGTCAACAGGTTGATCTCTGTCTTCAACAATTTGGTTGTATCTTGAAATTACTTAAAATACTTTCGATGTGATCATAAGAATAAAATGGAGAAGCTAGGCTCAGATGGAATTCGTGAACTTCAAATTTGGAAACTCTAATTTGGTTTATAATGAGGATTGAGGATTGTTACCAACAAATACAAGAGTCATTATGCTTCTTCTTTAGTACTAGCTTCTTAGTGATTATGAGCACCTAAACTAAGTTCTTCTGCTTGAGTATAAATACTACAAAACTCATGTTAATCGAATATTATATAAAGATATATATATATATATATATATATATATATATAGTGTCCTCGTTGTGTTTGTGTCGTGTCATATCTGTGTGTGTCCGTGCTTCCTAGATGACAACCCAACTATTTGGGGTCGATAACATAATCTCTTTTCACCACTGAGCTATGTAGTGTACTATTCAAGTTGAATTGAGTTTAGTAAAGTCTTTTCTTAGTTGTTCCCGGTAAAAAGTTCTCAAAAATCTCCCTCTACCTATCACTGAACCATCCATCTTAATTTACTTATCTCATTTAACCAAGGCATCTATAGATATACCTTGGACATGCTCATAGAGTCTTCATTGATTATTTAATTATCCCTAGTTTTATTCTTTATTAAGCAGATGCCTAATTGTTCATAATTATAAGCATCTCTTATTATTTTTTTTTCTAGTAGCCCATACATCAACCTCAATATTCTTATTTTGATTATACCAACTTTTTGAGCATGATATTTTCTATATATATATAGTGTCCTCGTTGTGTTTGTGTCGTGTCATATCTGTGTGTGTCCGTGCTTCCTAGATGACAACCCAACTATTTGGGGTCGATAACATAATCTCTTTTCACCACTGAGCTATGTAGTGTACTATTCAAGTTGAATTGAGTTTAGTAAAGTCTTTTCTTAGTTGTTCCCGGTAAAAAGTTCTCAAAAATCTCCCTCTACCTATCACTGAACCATCCATCTTAATTTACTTATCTCATTTAACCAAGGCATCTATAGATATACCTTGGACATGCTCATAGAGTCTTCATTGATTATTTAATTATCCCTAGTTTTATTCTTTATTAAGCAGATGCCTAATTGTTCATAATTATAAGCATCTCTTATTATTTTTTTTTCTAGTAGCCCATACATCAACCTCAATATTCTTATTTTGATTATACCAACTTTTTGAGCATGATATTTTCTAACTATCCAACACAAATCGACAAATTGTTTCTTAACAGTGTTCTCTGAATATATCTTCATCAGCCATTGTAACTAATTATAAATTAGATCTAAGATTCCCAAAACTTTAATTTACAACTTCTTCATCCATCTTATTTATATCCAGTGATTTCAATAGACGCTCGGGCGCTCGGGCGAGGCAAGGCGAGGCCTAAGCGCCTCGCTTCATTTCCAAGCGACGCGCTTCAAAGAGGCACCGCCTGGGCGCTCGCCAGAGCCCAGGCGCTGAGCTCTTCGAGCGAGCACCTGGGTTAAACCAAGTGACCGAACCAACGTTTTAGGTCTGGTTCGATCTCCGATGCTTTAGTTGGTTCAATCGAACCAACTAAAGCACCGATATCAGCGCGACTTCCCCAACCCTAACCCTGCTCGCCATTCACGCTACCGCTGCCGCTGTCGCCGCTCGTCGCTCCCGCTGCCGTTGCCGCTATCGCTGGTCGCTGCTACGGTTGCCACTATCTCCACTCGCCACTCCCGCTCCCAATGCTCATTACTGCCACTACCACTGTCGCCACTTGCCGCTCCCGCTGTCGCTGCTACCGCTGCTGCTGCCACTGTCGCCGCTCGCCACTCCCGTTCCTGTTGCTCGCTGCTACTGCTGCCACTGTCACTGTCGCCGCTCACCGCTCCCACTCCCGCTCCCGCTGCTCACTGTTACCGCTGCCATTGTCGTCGCTCGCCGCTGTCGCTCTCGCTTTTCTCAGTCAGCACCCTCGGTCTTCCCTTACACTCTTCTCTTCTCTTTCGATAGTATACTGTTAATAGTATACACTATACTATTAACTGTATACTAGTAACAGTATTTGTATTTATTAGATTAATAATATATTATTTTGATTTTAATACTGTTAATTTTCATTTATTTAAAATTATTGTTAGGTTTCAGGATAAATAGCAAGTGTACAGAGCAACTTAATAAAGTCTCTAATGGCATCAAAAAAAGATCCTGCATGGAAGTATAATTATCGAAAGGATCCGAAAGATCCTAATGCAGTGACTTGCATGTTCTGCGATAAGACTACTAGAGGTGATATTTTTCGTGTAAAACAACATTTAGAAAGAAATTTCAAAAATGTAACAGCTTGCAAAAAGTGTCCACCTGAGGTAAAAGAAGAGTTACCGAGTTATATGAATGAAAAGAAGACGCAAAAGAATGAATCTTACGAGGATTTACCAGAAGACAATGTTGAACATCTCATGAATGAAGAAGAAAATTATTCTATGAGTATTAACCCCAGTGGGAAAAAAGTATACGACAAAAAAGAAAAAGAAGTTATGAGTACTAAGAAGGGTAAAAAAGGACCGATGGATCTATATATGTTTCAAGGATCCTAGAAACAATAAGGGCAAGCATGAGGCTTAAAATTTAGACAAACAAATATAAGTAATGCTTATGATAAAGAAATAAGAGGAAGAATAATCCAGCACATTGCTCGCTTCTTCTATCAGGTTGGTCTTCCCCTTAATACAACTCGTTTAGACAATTTTAAGGAAATAATTGAAGCTATTGGAAGATATAGTGCGGGATTAAAGCCTCCAAGTTATTATGAGATGCGAGTTTCATTGTTGCAAAAAGAGTTGAATTATACAAATGACTTATTAAAGGGTCATAAAGAATCATGGGCTACACATGATTGCTCTATTATGTCAGATGTTTGGACTGACAGGAGGCGCATGAGTATAATTAATTTTATAGTTAATTGTTCTTTAGGGACTATGTTTGTGAAGTCAATAGATGCTTCATCTTTTGTAAAATCTAGAGATAGGATATATGATTTACTTGACAAGTTCGTGGAAGAAATTGGAGAACAAAATGTCATTCAAATTATAACCGATAATGGAAGCAACTATGTATTAGCTGGTAATATTTATCTTTTAAATTTTTTATTTTTTAAATTATTTTATCTTCAATTAAATGTGTTAAACTCTTAAGTCTTATCATTTTTGTTATCCTTTATCTCAGGTAAATTACTTGAAACAAAAAGACAACACTTATATTGGACTCCATGTACAGCACATTGTATTGATTTAATGTTGGAGGATATTAGAAGATCTTAGACATCAAGAAAACCTTAGAAAAGGCAATTTCTGTTTTTGGATTCCTTTATAATCATATTAGGGCTTTGAATATAATGAGAGAATTCACACGGAATAAAGAATTAGTGAGATATGGAGTCACCCGATTTGCTAATTCATTCTTGACATTACAGAGCGTGCATCGTCAAAAACATAATCTGAGAAACATGTTTACCTCTGAGAAATGGGTGATAAGCAAATAGACAAAAGAAGCAAAAGGCAAGAGGGCTACTGATATCATCTTAATGTCATCCTTTCGAAATCATGTAGTTTATATATTAAAGGTAATGGGCCCTCTTGTTCGAGTCCTTCGGTTGGTGGATAATAAAAATAAGCCTATAATGAGATATATTTATGAGGCTATGGATAGAGCAAAGGAGACGATTAAAAGGTCTTTTAATGAAAATAAAAAAAAATATGAAAAAAATTTTATAATTATTAACGAAAGATGGAATTGTCAACTTCATCGTCCCTTACATGCAGTAGGATATTATTTGAACCCTAAATTCTTTTATAAGATTAAATCTGTTGGGTTTGATGCAGAAGTTTTGGATAGGTTATATCAGTGTGTTGCAAGATTAGTTTCAAGCCTTGAGGTGCAAGATAAGATCATTCATGAATTATCTTTATATAAAAATGTCGAAAGTCTTTTTGGAATTCCAATGGCAGTTCGTGTTGAATCTCGGATTTTGATGATGAAGTCAATTGTAATTTGTTTGATCTAATCTATATGTTAAGAAAAGTGTGCAGGATTAACTACGATAGCAGTAATACATAAAGCAGGAGTTGTGTCGGAGTCAAGATCGAGATCTCATTGGGAGTTCGAGAGTTCGACGGAAGTCCGGACGTTCGTCGGAAGTTCTATCGGAACCAACCGATAAGTCTAGGAGCTTGCCATAGAAGCTCGTCGGAACTCGCCAAGAAGATCGTCGTAAAGTCCAGGAGCTTACCGGGAGTCTGCCGAAACATGGCCGAGAGTTCATCGGATGTTCACCGGAAGTACGCCGAAAGCTCGCTAGAAGAGCAATTGACGCACCGGAACAAGAAACACTATAAATTGTGTCTTAATTATCGTAGTTAGAGCGTAAATTAAGTTAGGATTGGGAGGTAATCCCACTAACTTAATTATGGGCCAACTAAGCCCTTAACAAGGTTGAATTAGGCCGAATTGAGCACCCAATTCAGCCCTTGAAAATATGGCCGGCGGTGGCACCGCTTGAAAGGCAGTGCCCCAGGATATCTGGGCGGTGGTACTGCCGGCAGCAGTGCTGCCAACGGTGGTACCGCTCTTGTTCGGTGGTGGTACCACCGAGTGTCATATCAGCGACGGTAGTACCATCCAATAACGTGCCAGTACCCCGAATTCCGAGGATGTGACACTTTTTGGCTCCAATTTTAAAGCTATTTGAACCTATAAAAACCCCACCCTTTTTTACATGAAAAGGAACGAAACCTATTGGTATAATCTTGAGTTCTTGAGTCTTAAAGTGTTGTAAAAGTTAGAGTTCTCCTCCTTCATCTCTTAGCCTTGTAACCATCCAAGAAAAATGAGTGAGACTTATAAGGGTTCATCTCCTAAACCTGGGAAAAGGAGAAAGTGCTGTAAAGATGTGTTCGGTCTTCACCTATTGAAGGAATGCCTTTAGTGGACGCCGGTGACCTCGTTGGAGGAGGAATCCGAAAGTGGATGTAGGTCACATTGACCGAACCACCTTCATCTCTTAGCCTTGTAACCATCCAAGAAAAATGAGTGAGACTTATAAGGGTTCATCTCCTAAACCTGGGAAAAGGAGAAAGTGCTGTAAAGATGTGTTCGGTCTTCACCTATTGAAGGAATGCCTTTAGTGGACGCCGGTGACCTCGTTGGAGGAGGAATCCGAAAGTGGATGTAGGTCACATTGACCGAACCACCTTCATCTCTTAGCCTTGTAACCATCCAAGAAAAATGAGTGAGACTTATAAGGGTTCATCTCCTAAACCTGGGAAAAGGAGAAAGTGCTGTAAAGATGTGTTCGGTCTTCACCTATTGAAGGAATGCCTTTAGTGGACGCCGGTGACCTCGTTGGAGGAGGAATCCGAAAGTGGATGTAGGTCACATTGACCGAACCACCTTCATCTCTTAGCCTTGTAACCATCCAAGAAAAATGAGTGAGACTTATAAGGGTTCATCTCCTAAACCTGGGAAAAGGAGAAAGTGCTGTAAAGATGTGTTCGGTCTTCACCTATTGAAGGAATGCCTTTAGTGGACGCCGGTGACCTCGTTGGAGGAGGAATCCGAAAGTGGATGTAGGTCACATTGACCGAACCACCTTCATCTCTTAGCCTTGTAACCATCCAAGAAAAATGAGTGAGACTTATAAGGGTTCATCTCCTAAACCTGGGAAAAGGAGAAAGTGCTGTAAAGATGTGTTCGGTCTTCACCTATTGAAGGAATGCCTTTAGTGGACGCCGGTGACCTCGTTGGAGGAGGAATCCGAAAGTGGATGTAGGTCACATTGACCGAACCACCTTCATCTCTTAGCCTTGTAACCATCCAAGAAAAATGAGTGAGACTTATAAGGGTTCATCTCCTAAACCTGGGAAAAGGAGAAAGTGCTGTAAAGATGTGTTCGGTCTTCACCTATTGAAGGAATGCCTTTAGTGGACGCCGGTGACCTCGTTGGAGGAGGAATCCGAAAGTGGATGTAGGTCACATTGACCGAACCACCTTCATCTCTTAGCCTTGTAACCATCCAAGAAAAATGAGTGAGACTTATAAGGGTTCATCTCCTAAACCTGGGAAAAGGAGAAAGTGCTGTAAAGATGTGTTCGGTCTTCACCTATTGAAGGAATGCCTTTAGTGGACGCCGGTGACCTCGTTGGAGGAGGAATCCGAAAGTGGATGTAGGTCACATTGACCGAACCACCTTCATCTCTTAGCCTTGTAACCATCCAAGAAAAATGAGTGAGACTTATAAGGGTTCATCTCCTAAACCTGGGAAAAGGAGAAAGTGCTGTAAAGATGTGTTCGGTCTTCACCTATTGAAGGAATGCCTTTAGTGGACGCCGGTGACCTCGTTGGAGGAGGAATCCGAAAGTGGATGTAGGTCACATTGACCGAACCACCTTCATCTCTTAGCCTTGTAACCATCCAAGAAAAATGAGTGAGACTTATAAGGGTTCATCTCCTAAACCTGGGAAAAGGAGAAAGTGCTGTAAAGATGTGTTCGGTCTTCACCTATTGAAGGAATGCCTTTAGTGGACGCCGGTGACCTCGTTGGAGGAGGAATCCGAAAGTGGATGTAGGTCACATTGACCGAACCACCTTCATCTCTTAGCCTTGTAACCATCCAAGAAAAATGAGTGAGACTTATAAGGGTTCATCTCCTAAACCTGGGAAAAGGAGAAAGTGCTGTAAAGATGTGTTCGGTCTTCACCTATTGAAGGAATGCCTTTAGTGGACGCCGGTGACCTCGTTGGAGGAGGAATCCGAAAGTGGATGTAGGTCACATTGACCGAACCACCTTCATCTCTTAGCCTTGTAACCATCCAAGAAAAATGAGTGAGACTTATAAGGGTTCATCTCCTAAACCTGGGAAAAGGAGAAAGTGCTGTAAAGATGTGTTCGGTCTTCACCTATTGAAGGAATGCCTTTAGTGGACGCCGGTGACCTCGTTGGAGGAGGAATCCGAAAGTGGATGTAGGTCACATTGACCGAACCACCTTCATCTCTTAGCCACATAATAGATTCAGGTATGCAAATAATTGAAGGACAAAAGTATATTGGATTTCAAAGCAATAATGTAAAGCTCAACTGAAGTAAGGATTTTAGCCAACATTGCGATACAAACATAAGCTTTACATAATAGATTCAGGTATGCAAATAATTGAAGGACAAAAGTATATTGGATTTCAAAGCAATAATGTAAAGCTCAACTGAAGTAAGGATTTTAGCTGAAATCAATTTCCAAAGAGATGAAACAAGAATAGGTGAAATCGACCAAAACTCGATTCTGACAGAATTTGAGAGGCACATTTCATGAATTGTTTGGATAACCAATTATGCTTCAATTTGCACAAAATAGGGTTCATTCGAAAGATGTATCAATCTAGATTTAGATAAATCAAGTTTTGCATGAATTGGAGATTTCAACATTGAGTTATCAATAGTTTAGTAACCAAAGGTCAGAGAACATTATCTCTGTTTTGTAGAATTCATATAGTTGATTTGAACAGATGATTCAATATTCATTTATGCTCCAAATCATTCAAATCAGATATTAACAGAAAAATCTGTAAGTCTATTTTCCGATAAATCAAGTTTTGCATAAATCAGAGTTCCCAACAGAGTTATAAGCAAGAGAGTACTGAAAGGTCAAAACCAACAGTCTCTATTTTACAGATTTCATAGGGTCAGTTGAAATAACAGTTTCGGTAGGTAAATAGACTCCAAATTTATCAATCTTGATATCAAAAGAACGAGCTGTGAGTCTATTTTCGGATGAATCTGGTTTCTCTTAAATCCAAGGTCCGTGGAGAAAGTTATGGATAGAACAATACAGAAAGGTCAAATTGTCAAAAAATTCCAGATTCACAGTTTTATTCCCAAACGAAAGAAATATCATGTATGAAGCCAAAGTCTTCTAAACTTTTCAGGATTAAGATGAAATCAGAGATCAAGAGTTCTGTAGGAAGGGGTTAGAACACTTGCCTTAGAAAAGTTTGATTCCCAAATGTAGGGAATTAATGCAAAACCTCAAGCAAAGCAAAGTTTCTTCTCCTTCTACTCTAATTCCTCTTCTCCTTCTTCTACTCTAATTCCTCTTCCTTTCTCCTCTCAAACCCACATTGGCTGCAGCTCTTAAGTTTTTCTCCTTTAATTTCTTTTATAATGCATTAAATTTAGCTAATATAAGGATTGCAAGATGGCAAGTATGCATGAAAGGGGCTTAGGTGTCATCCTTAGAACAAACATAGGTGGCACCATCAGTGATTTAAAAAGCGCTTAGCGCCAAAAGGCGCCAAGGTCCAAAAACACCCGAGGCACTAAGCGCTCGCCCGAGCGAAGTGAGACGCTAAAATATAAAAATATATAATATAATTAATAAATATAATTATTTATAATTTTAAATAAAAATATGCTATTAAATTAAGAAAATCTAAGATATAAAATCACAATGTCACATTAACAAAAAGTTTCAAAATTCAAAACAATAAAATTTTACATCAAAGTCATTCATCATAATCAATATTATCGTCATTTTCACACAAATCATCTTCATTGAATTCGTCTTCTTCCTCTTGTCCTTCGACTCCTTCCTCTTCATCAAGATATGTTTCATTCTCTATGTCTTCAACAATAACAAGAGCCGAGTTTGATGCTTTTGCACTCATTTTTCTCTTTGTCATATGTTTTGTATATGTTTATAATTCTCCAGCTCCTGAAGCTCTTGCCACATCTCCCCATGTCAATCTATCATCTTCAAATACAAGCTCGTCTTCGGCATCTTGCAAGTTAGCACCCATTTCTCCTACTAACCACTCATTTGAATCATCAATATCTTGCAATGAGATTG
>LVTN01001280.1:31143-50709 GCA_001649415.1 Musa itinerans
CTTTGATAGCAAATTGCTGTAAGCTAGGGGTGGAATTTCCAAATAGACTTTATCATTCAGCTACAAAATTTATGTTATTATTAGCAATAACATAGTAACATAATATATATGAAATTAATTATATCAAATTATTAATACCTGGAGACGTAGTTGTCCTGGATCGAACGACAATTGGAATTCCAAAAAGACCTTCGGCAATTTTATATAAAGATAATTCATGAATAATCTTATCTTGAACCTCAAGGCTAGGAACTAATCTTGCAACGCACTAATATAACTCATCCAAAACTTCTACATCAAACCCAACAGATTTAATCTTATAAAAGAATTTAGGGTTCAAATAATATCCTGCTACATGTAAGGGACGATGAAGTTGACAATTCCATCTTTCGTCAATGATTGTAAAAATTTTCTCATATTTTTCTTCATTTTCATTAAAAGATCTTTTAATCGTCTCCTTTGTTCTATCCATAGCCTCATAAATATATCCCATTACAGGCTTATTTTCATTATCCACCAACCGAAGGACTCGAACAAGAAAGCTCATTACCTTTAATATATAAACTACATGATTCCAAAAGGATGGCATTAAGATGATATCAGCAAACCCTCTTGTCTTTTGCTTCTTTTGCCCATTTGCTTGTCACCCATTTCTCAGAGGTAAACATGTTTCTCAGATTATGTTTTTGACGATGCACGCTCTGTAATGTCAAGAATGAAGTAGCAAATCGGATGATTCCATATCTCACTAATTCTTTGTTCCCTGTAAATTCTCTCATCATATTCAAAGCCTCAATATGATTATAAAGAAATCCAACAACAAAAATTGCCCTTTCTAAGGTTTTCTTGATGTCTAAGATCTTTCTAATATCTTCCAACATTAAATCAATACAATGTGCTACACATGGAGTTCAATACAAGTGTTGTCTTTTTGTTTCAAGCAATTTACCTAAGACAAAAGATAATAAAAATGATAAGACTTAAGAGTTTAACACATTTAATTGAAGATAAAATAATTAACAAATTCAAAAAATAAATATTATCAGCTAATACATAGTTGCTTCCATTGTCGACTATGATTTGAACGATATTTTGTTCTTCAATTTCTTCCACGAAGTTATCAAGTAAATTATATATCTTGTCTCCAGATTTTACAAAAGATGAAGCATCTATTAACTTCATAAACATAGTCCCTAAAGCAATGTCTGCCATATCAAAGCATACCACTCGGTACGGGCGGTACGTACCGGTCCGACAGGATACCGGTACGCGGACCGCCCGCTACCGGGCGGTACATACCGGTTTTGACTGCAGCACTGCTACAATGCTCGGTACACCTGGGTGTACCGCTCAGTACACCCGTACTGTACCGTACCGAGCCCAGGTCGAAATACCGGTACGGTACGGTATTGCGAACCTTGCCCTAAAGAATAATTAACCATAAAATTAATTATACTCCTACGCCTCCTATCAGTCCAAACATCTGACATAATAGAGCAACCATGTGTTGCCCATGATTCTTTATGACCCTTTAGTAAGTCATTTGTATAATTCAACTCTTTTTGCAACAATGGAACTCACATCTCATAATAACTTAGAGGTTTTAATCCTGCACCATATCTTCCAATAGCTTTACTCATTTCCTTAAAACTATCTAAACGAGTTGTATTAAGGGGAAGACCAGCCTGATAGAAGAAGCAAGCAATGTGCTGAATTATTCTTCCTCTTATTTCTTTATCACAAGCATCACTTATATTTGTTTGTCTAAATTTTGAGCCTCTTGCTTGCCCTTATTGTTTCTAGAATCCTTAAAACATATATAGATCCATTGGTCCTTTTTTACCCTTCTTAGTACTCATAACTTCTTTTCTTTTTTTGTCGTATACTTTTTTTCCACTTGGGTTAATACTCATAGAATAATCTTCTTCTTCATCCCTGAGATGTTCAACATTGTCTTCTGGTAAATTCCCGTAAGATTCATTCTTTTGTTTCTTCTTTTCATTCATATAACTTAGCAACTCTTCTTTTACCTCAAGTGGACACTTTTTGCAAGCTGCTGCATTCTTGAAATTTCCTACTAGATGTTGTTTTGCACGAAAAATACCACCTCTAGTAGTCTTATCGCAGAATATGCAAGTCACTGCATTAGGATCTTTCGGATCCTTCAGATAATTATACTTCCATGTAGGATCTTTTTTTTATACCATTGGAGGCTCTATTGAGTTGCTCTGTATACTTGTTATTTATCTTGAAACCTAACAATAATTTCAAATAAGTGAAAATTAACAGTATTAAAATCAAAATAATATATTATTAATCTATTAACAGTATTGAAAATTAATAATTTCAAATAAACCTAACAATATTAATAGTATATAGTATATTGTTAACAGTATACAGAAGGAGAACAAGGAAGAGTGTAAGGGGGTGCTGATTGAGAAAAGATAAAGCGGCAGCGGTAGCGGGAGCGGGAGTGTAAGGAGGCAGCGGCAGCGGGAGCGGGAGCGGGAGTATAAGGAGGCAGCAACAGCGAGAGTGTAAGGAGGCAGCAGCAGCGGAAGCGGCAAGCGACGACAGCGGCAACAGCAGCAGCAACAATGGTGAGCAGCAGGAGCGGGAGCGGCGAGCAACGGGAGCGGGAGCGGGAGTGGCGACAACAGCAGCGGTTGTGAGCAGCGACAACGGCGAGCGGGAGCGGCAGCGGCAACGAGCAGGGTTAGGCAGCAACAGCTGATATCGGTTTTAGTTGGTTCGATTAAACCAACTAACCACCGGAGACCTAAAATCCTGGTTCGGTCGCTTGGTTTGACCCAGGCGCTCGCTCGAAGCGCCTAGCGCCTGGGCTCGGGCGAGCGCCCAGGCGGCGCCTCTTTAAAGCGCGTCGCTTGGAAGTTTAGCGAGGCGCTCGGGCCTCGCCTCGCCTCACCCGAGCGCCTAGGCAAGCGCTCGAGCGCCTTTTTAAATCATTGGGCACCATTAGGTTAGCTAGTGACACATGTCCACCATTTTTCTTGTTTTTTTTAAACCTGATATGAATCTTTCACAAATCATATCATATTTCTAATATTTATATTTAGGTCCATATATTACAAACAAGACCTTACAGAATTTTCAAAAATGAGGGGTGTTACATAGCTTCCCGGGCTAAGCTACTTACCATTGAATTGGGCCACACTTAGCTCGCGGGTTGGGTCGTGCCTACCCACATGGGTTAGGCCATGTCCAACCACATGGGCTAGGTAGTGCTTAGCCACATGAGCTAAGTCACGCTTGGTCATATGGGTTATGTCGTACCTGGCTATATAGGCTGAGTCATACCTGGTCATATAAGCTGGGTCGTCCCTAGCCATATGGGCTAGATCATGCCTAATCACATGGGCTGGATCATACCTAACCATATGGGTTAGGTTATGCTGAACCACATGAGTTGGATTATACCTAACTGTATGAGTTGGGTCATACATAACCACATAGATTGGATCATACCTGGCTACATGGGCTGTGTCATGCTTGGCCACATGAGCTGGTCTGGCCAATCAACTTAACTCAGGTCAGACCCCAATGTGACCCCTTTTATTAAATTAGATTTTATTATTTTAAAAAGTACTTTTAAATATTATAAAATAACAATAACCTTAAATCCATTCTTTTTCATAAATTAATTAATTTAGATTCAAGATTCCAAATTTAAAATTAATTAGATCATAAAAATTTGCACATAATTTTTTTAAACATAAATATGTCTAATTAAATGAACTAGAACTATTATTAAATTAACTAATCATTCTAACATCATAACAATGATCATTATTTATTAATTATAAATTTTTTAAATTAAAATATTATTATACACCATACAAATAATAACAATTCTAATATCAAATATCTTAAGATATAAATAAAAACTGATAACAAGAAAAATAGAGGATCCTACCTCTCCTAAGGGATCCCCTTCTCAGAGAATCCTCTCCTCAATTGTCCCACTAGCAAGCTTGGTGAGAAATGAGAGAGAGAAAGCCCCCTTTTTATAGGAGAAGATGAGCTCTCCCCAAAAAATAATCATTATTTATTAATTATAAATTTTTTAAATTAAAATATTATTATACACCATACAAATTATAATAATTCTAATATCAAATATCTTAAGATATAAATAAAAACTGATAACAAGAAAAATAGAGGATCCTACCTCTCCTAAGGGATCCCCTTCTCAGAGAATCCTCTCCTCAATTGTCCCACTAGCAAGCTTGGTGAGAAATGAGAGAGAGAAAGCCCCCTTTTTATAGGAGAAGATGAGCTCTCCCCAAAAGGTAAACAGTAATTTACTTTTTATTTTGTTTTCACACACAAAGATAGAATTGTAATATGTATTTCTTATGGTTCACATACAAAAATAGAATTTAAACTATTTACTTTCTAAAAAGTACATCACTCCTTAGGAAATAAATTAATTAATAATTTAATTGATTGACAAAATTTTTAACTTGTCCATATGATTAAGAAAATCAACTTTAATCATTTCCTTAACCATAATACACAAACTAGAAAGTTAATAATTTAAATAAAGCAACATATTATTTATGGTGATTTGATTTATGTTAAGGAAGAAAAATCATCAATGATGACACATACGATTATTATTTCTACACAAACTAGAAAGTTAATAATTTAAATAAAGCAACATATTATTTATGGTGATTTGATTTATGTTAAGGGAGAAAAATCATCAATGATGACACATACGATTACAATCATGTAAAGATCATAATCGACAAAGTATCCGTCTCTACTATAGAAATTATAATATTCTTCGTTGACATGTGTCTCTCCTCAATAGTTGAATAATATCTTCTTAGACATCATACCCTTTCTCGAGAGACCTCTGGATCTTGAGATCCTCTTAAAGCCATTTATCACTATAATATCTAAAATAAAAAATAAAAATAAATAATTTTATAAATCTATTTAATTATACAATAAATATTACCAAATTCTAAAATAGGTAGTTACTTGGGATTTAAAGAATAAGCCAAGCAATGAAGTGGAGCATTATCAATAATCAATAAGAATTTGATAAATTACATAATAGAAATATGATGATTCATCTGATTTATTTCCTTTATGTATATATTTTTTTTCCTTTCACTTTCTCAATCATACTATCTCACATGTCATATACTAAATGAACACATGATTTATTCGTGTTATAAAATATAAGCATATCATAAATAGGTCTAGTGAAATTAAGAATAATTAATGTTGTCCCACCAAAAATCATCAACCATATTTTCCTTTTAAATCTTGTAACATGACCATTTGTTGCTAATAACTATAGATTTAAGTTCACCTTTGAAAGTTTAAACCTTTTAAACATAACAATTGTTGACAATTATTGAGGCAAAGCATGTGTCAACTAAAAGAGTAACTTTAATGGCACAAACTCATTAAATATAGTCAATATTATAGAATGATTCATAATAAAAACTTCTTATCATCGCAACATCACCTGTGATATCAGATATCTAACTGCATGCATCATATGTCAACTGATTTTGTCCAATATTCTTTGTTGCACAAATATTTTTTAACGCTAAA
This sequence comes from Musa itinerans, assembly GCA_001649415.1. Classification (NCBI taxonomy): domain Eukaryota; kingdom Viridiplantae; phylum Streptophyta; class Magnoliopsida; order Zingiberales; family Musaceae; genus Musa; species Musa itinerans. The sequence goes on from LVTN01001280.1 coordinate 36,739, forward strand.
TTGAGAATATGCACTATACATAAAGTTCAAACAATATTTGAAAATTATGATTCAATAATCTTCCTTGCACCCTTACAATTTTAAACATTATCAATAATAATCTGCATTACGTTCTCATAACCATCTCATTGATAACTTTATTTATCAAATTTGAAGTAAAATATTTATCCTTCATTTCTTAAAAACATAGTTCTACCATCAGTCAAAATTATAAAGTTAATTAAGGGTCTTCTCTATGAATCGCTCCATATATCACTTATAATACTAACTTTTTTTTCATTTCATGTACCTTTAATCAATCGTAATAACCTCTCAATATTTATTTTTTCTAAAAAAGAATGGTCCTCATTAAATTATAACCAGGTAGCAAATGATTAAATAAAGGATTGTTTGTAACAAAAGCAAAAGAATCGTCCTCATTAAATTACAGATTTCTTGCCAGATGAAATGTTAAATCGACAGAATAAAACATTCTAGCTATCTCTGTATGAAATTGATCACATGTTGCTAAATTAAATGCAGCTACAATACATTTTCCCTTTGTCACTATCACTTAATTTCTTTTATTCTGATCAAAGAAATATTCCTATAACAGTCGACAGAAACAGTGGAAGGGATAATGGCATTCTTTTTGGATTACTTTGTTGTTTAGTTTTAACTTCTACTTTTGCATATTAGAGATATCTTTATTATTACTTTTTTGCATACTATAATTCCTTAACTGATCAACTTTACCATATGTGCTCTTAACTCTTGTATAAGAGTTTTTCTTGATTTGAAAACAAAAGTTATATTGCTATGAAATATTCAAACCACCTCCACTTAATTTGTCCATGTTAATGATATATCTTCATAATGGTTTATAAAAATCCTTACCATTAGATATAGGATGAACAGAAGAACTACTAATAGAACTTAACAAACTCATTTTGGTGGCTTTGGTGGACGGGTCTCCTTTCAGCTTTGGTGCTTCAGAACGGATATGTCCACCAAAAGCACAGGTCTCATTTCAACTTTCCATCAAAAACCATGAAAAGAACAAAATTCAACAAGCACTATAAAAAACAAACATAAAAGTGACTATTAATTAAATAAAGAAGGTAATGCAATAAAATTGTAGAATTAGATCGCTATCTTTAAAGTGCAAGCTACAGACCAAGGAAATACAATAAAATAGAGAACCGACATAATTATAATAACTGAAATTTGAAAGCCATGACTGTGACTATTAAGGATCATCACCTATATCATCAAAAAAGACATGTTATGGCAATAGAGTGAAGATAGTGCACTAAGCATAAAACCCCAATTAAAAGCTATAGATTCCAATTCTTAATCCCAATGGGGACAAAAGATTGCAGAATTTGGTCATTATCTCTTATCAAAATTTAACATCTCTTTTTTGTATTACGAAGCTATGTAACATCATTAAATTCATTAGAAAAGAAATATAACTGAGATAAAGAAAGTTGGTTTCTGAATCTGTTCCATTGATCGATTTAAAAACAAAGTAATAGAAAGCAGAAGCTAACCGATGTCGAAAGCCAAAAGGGAGCAGGGACCCTTTGAGCTTCTCCTCCCATCCGCTATCGCTCTCCGCTTGGCCTCCCCTTCAACAGGGGCAATCACGCCATGCCCGATTGGGTGATACCTTAACACAAGATGCACATCATGTCATCATCAAATGACGAATCGGGTTTTCAATTTAACATGATGAAATCAGATAACTGCGATGCCGGTTTGGGGGCATGACGATGACTTCGCTAGTTGCTAAGGGTGCACGATGGTTCACAACAGTGATTTAAAAAGCACTAGGCGCTAAGGTCCCAAAACGCCCAAGCACTCTAAAATATTAAAATATAAAAAATATATTTTAATAATTTAAAATATTAAAATATTAAAAATATATTTTAATCTTTTAAAATATTCTCTACTGTTAACAGTAGAGTGTGAGGAGACCAAGGTGAGAAGCTGAGCACGATGAGAACTCAGTCGTAAACAGGAGGCTGTTGTTTGAGAGTAACGGCAGCAAGCGATAATAGAGAGCAGCAGGTGGCAGTAGAGAGCAGTGACAGCAGTAACGGCGGCGGCCGTGGTAGCGGAGAGCAGCGGCAATGGCAATGGAGAGCAGCGACAGCAATAGCGGCAGCGGGCAATAGCAGAGAGCCACGGTAGCATCAGCGGGCAACAGCGGAGAGCAATGACAACAGAGAGAGGCAGTAACAGTGGCAGCGGAGAGCAACGGTAACGGTAGCGGAGAGCAGCGATAGCAGCAGCAACAACAAAGAGAGGCAATGGCAATGGCAGCGGAGAGCAGCGGCAATGGCAACGGAGAGCAGCGACAGCGGTAGTGGTAGCGAAGAGAGGCAACAGCAATAGTAGCAGAGAGGAAATGTCGACGGCGGAATCGCAAGTAGGGTTGGGGTTGGGGGAAGTCGCGAGGGGGAGGCTGCGAACCAACTAACGCAAATGCAATCGAACCAGACCTAAAAAGCTAGTTCGGTCGCCTGGTTTAAATCGGGCGCTGGCCTGAAGCGCTTGGCGCCTGGGCTCAAGTGACCGCCCAGGCGATACCTCTTTGAAGCGCATCGCCTGGACGTTAAACGAGGCACTCGAGCCTCACTATAACTTGCCTAAGCGCTTAGGCAAGCGCCTGAGTGTCTTTTGAAATCATTGGTTCACAATGGATGTTGGTGGGTTTGGGGCAGAGGTACCCTTAGTGCCATTGGTGCAACTATAGGTTTTCTCCCGCTAGAACCTCTTGTTGCACACCTTATAGATGAATCGAATGGTGGCTTCATTAGTGAGGTCGTTAAGGGCGCACGATGGGTGGTGGTGGACGCAGGTGGGCTCGGGGCAAAGGCAGACCCGATGTCGCCAATGCAACTATAGGTTATGCTCTATTTGCGCAAATGAATCAATTCATAACTATCGATGACAAAAGGGCATGCGAACAATTTTGGTTAGGAATCCTCAAAGAATCATAAGATTTAATGCTGACAATCCATCTCCACAAAGCAGATGTCCCTCACATGAGGGTCACATGCAAGCGCCACGCGAGAAAGCGTGCAAGAGCAGTACCATGTCCAAAAGATAAAAATAAAAATAAATAAAAAATACATGGCTGGAAACACATGTCCGACCGAGTCGACGACATATCCGTGTCCGACACATGTCTGACACGGATATGCCCACCTAAAGCACGTGTAGGTGCTTTATAAGTATCCATTACAATAAATTTCTAGAAACTATATTATATGCTTCCTCCAAATCAATAAAATCTTTATATGGTAGCCTCTATTCATGTTTTTTATCATCATAACAAATAATGTTGAACAATAAAAGAAGTATAAAAAATGGCTAGCAACAAGGACTAACAAACAATATATTTGAAAGTCATGCATGTCTATTAAGAGAAATAAGACCAGTCCCTTGCACAATTTTTATACACAAGATACTTTCAAAGAAAATCAAGTTAAAGCGAAGAGAACTTATGCTGAATATATATACATAATTATGTTAACTATCCTCAAAGAGCAATTGCAAGACCTAGGGAGCAATAGTAATACACATGCACATTGAAATTCAAGATCATGAAATAGTCTAACCACTAATTCTACATAATTTGGAATAGAATTGGATACATAGACGGGTAGAATTACAATCCTTGAGTCATGCTTTGGCTTGCAAACTTTTGTTTCATGTGCCATGGCCCCATCATGGGTAGTCAAAGAAAACCTTTTGACTTGATGAGAAAAATAGAAAATATTTAGACAATGTACTTATTAATTAGAATTTGCAGTTCAGCTAGCTGGCTTGGTTAGGAACATTTGAAGCGATCAAGCCTGCAAAAGATAGATGATCCAGGAGAATTAATCATATAACATATTAAGTTTGTCAGATGAATTAAACCCAACTAATCATTAGTAAGTCTCAATCATAGTCACATTCATCTGATTAAATCAGATCAGACTCAAGTCTACTTAATGAACTAAGGTGTAAAACCTGTTATCAGCCTAAAGGGAACTTTTAGGCTTTTAGCATATACAACCCTCTCAACTTTAGCTGCCTACAAAAGAATTATGGGTGGAGCCCTCGCCATCATATTCCATCCAAAGATATGATATAGTTCTTGTCAAGTTAAAAATTATTGCAGTAATGTTTTACCAATGTAAGTGAATAATTATATTATTGTATATGATGCCAGGGAATTTTTAACATGATTGCAATGTCCATTATTTTTTAACGAACACTTAAATAAATCTAGTCTCCAAGGACACATATGCATAAAAAAATAACCTTTAATTTATGGGTAAATGGGTTAAATCCTGTTTTCCCCTTTTCTTTTCTTTCTTCTCTCCTTTATTTCTCCCCAGAACTGAAACCTTCCCACAACTGGCCGACACACCCAATGATCGCTTTGACGACATAGTCAGACAATGGCACCACTGACTTGTAGGTAGCAGGGGCTACAAATTTCCACTTAATATCCATGATCAGCATTGATAGATACCGACCACGGTAACCATCTTTTTCCCCCAAAATCCATACATTCATTTCATGACCCTACCAGTTCCGGTGGTACCACTGCACCCATGATCATTTCTCAAGATCGGCCAATCTGAATCAAGATCGGACAATTCGTATTGGGATCGACCAGTCTTGACCCGGATTTGGTCCATTCTTTCAGCATACCAGCCGATTTGACTGTGTTCTGGCTGCCAAGGGTCGGATAACCGGAGAAGAAAGGAAGAAGACGGAGAGGCGGACAAGAAGAAGAATAAGAAGTAGAAGAGAAGAAGAAGTAGAAGACAAGAAGAAGAGGAATTAAGAACGGGAAGGGAAGGGGAAAAAGAGAGACTGACTCACCTGATATCGTTTCATCCAAAGCCTTCGACATCAGAAACCACCGTGGGAAGCCATGGGTGCCTCAAGCCTCCTTCTGCGGCCACCGCCAATTAATTGGTATTTCTCCGAAACGTGACTCTTCACTGGACTCGTAAATAACGGGATTTCTTGCATAGAAACACGTAGCAAAGGTCCTCTCGAACTCGCTAGTCCTAAAGGGCCCCACACGTTTTTTTAGGCATTCTATCAATAAAGATCATTCTACCAGTTTTTTTTTCTTTTTTTTTTACGAAAGGCACTTCGTATTCATTTCCTATTGTGTCACGATATTCGATGTATCTTTTGATCTCATTCTATATATTTGTGTCTTTCAATCTCATTCTTGAATAATGTATACAGATTTACAATAGATAGTTTCAAATCATATAGGTTCAAATCATATAGGCTGGTTTACTATCTTATTTCATAGCAATATTATTGCTAGTTACAGATACGACACACTATATAGTTTTTTTTATTATTATTATGATTTGTTTTTATTTTATATTAGATAAAAAATATATTATAATATCTTTATATATATGCAATGGGAATTGGATCACGATAAGATCATGATAATGAGACCAATTCGCTTGTAAATAAAGACCATAAATATTTTCAATCATAGGTTATTCAAATTGATATCGAGATAATCGGATAAACCGGTATACTATATGCTAGTCATATATGCCCTACAAGCAAATCACGTGATGGTACATATGACTTGACACATAGTCTTTTTGTTTATTATTATTATTTGACATTTTATCACTATATATTGTTTGTTGCTTGAATATATTGTGATGTCCATGGATCTGTGCAATGAGAATCGGATCGTGATAAGATCACGATAATGAGACTGATTCGCCTTTAAACACATATCCTAAATAATCCCAGTCATAGGTTACTCAAAAGGGACATCGAGATAACCAAACAAACTAATGTGTTGCATACCCGTCCATATGATGGATGTAGCTGGTCTCATAGCTGCTTGTGTGGGGACATTAGGGATATAATACAAGTGCTCATTAGAGAATGAGTTCACTGATTGATCCGCTTACAGAATGATGGATGGTTGATGATGCCTAATTGTCAGATAGCGATTCTGTAATCCTAGTAGTGTATTTGGTCCTTAGACTTGAGACACCAAGGATGTCCTATATGAGTACTCCACTCTTTGATACCAGACTTATAAGTTTGGAAGTTCCAAATCTAGTATAACCGGTTATTGGAAGTGGTACCCAACTTTACGAGGACTATTAAGTGTCGATAGAGGATTATCCACTCTCGCTATCATGAGAGAAATATCTTATATGTTCTTGCTCAGACAAATCCTTAGCTAGGGTCATTCAGATTGAGAGAGAAAGAGTTCTTTGAGAAAATTCGATTAGAGCGAGACTCAAGTAAAAACCATTTAGGTTTGACAGCACCATGCCTGGTATACGGTCTCTGGGATATTAGATGGATGAGGGATTATAGGTACATGGTAACTGAGGACAAACAGGTCCAATGGATTGGATTCCCCTGTATCGTCTAGGGATTGTGGCGTAGTGGCCTAGTACGTCCGTAGTCGATGAGTCAAGTGAATTATTATGGAGATAATAATTCACTGAGCTAGAAGGAGTTCTGACAAGTATGACTCACGGCCAGCTCGATATTAGGCCTAGAGGGTCACACACAAATGGTAGGCATTGCGATGAGTAGAGGTTCAGATATGAGATATCCGCTAGAGCCCCTATCTTATTAGATATCCAATAAGCCCCTGAATTATTGGATCCTATGAATGAGATCCAATAAGAGCCAATGAGAGATTATTGGATAGAGATTCACTAATCTAAGAGGTTTTGGTAGTTGGATGGAGATCCAATACCCAATGGGGCAAGATCCATTAGGGTTAAGTTGATAGTGGACCTCTATAAATAGGAGAGAATCAGTGGTTTATAGGTCAAAGCTTTTTGGTTGCCTCTCCTATTCTCCTCCCTCTCTTCACCTCAAATAGCAGGCTTGGAGTTTCGAGGAGTGTCATCGCAGCTCTGTTGTGTGAATCACCACTAGAGAGGAGGGCGCTTGACCTCCTTCACCCTCTCCTTAGATCTGTAGGGATTTAGGGATATACGATCTCCCTAGGTAACACAATATATCTTATACGCAGTTTTAAGTTTCATGGATTTTTTACGCACCAATCTTCATACGACGACGAACATATCTTTGGGAAATTAGAAATTTTATTTTTCTATTCTTCTGCTGTGTATCTGATGTCGCCCCCAAGATTTCCCAATAGTGGTATCAGAGCTAGGTTGTTCGTGTGAAAGATTAGTTTTGAACTACGTGTGTTATATTTTGGAGAAGCTTTTGACGTCAAAATCATTGACGTAAAAGGCGAGAGAGGGCAGCAACGATTGCTGCCCTTGCAGGTTCGCTAAAGGCTACTTGCAGCCTTTGGCCACCTATGTGCAGGGGTCGTCCGGTCGCAGGTAAGCCGCCTACAGCCCAGGCCGCCTACGTGCAAGCACTGCCCCCGCGCGCAAGGGCAGCACCTATAAGCGCTAGGCCCGTGGGCGACCTATGAGCGCTAGGCCCGTGGGCGACCTACGAGCGCTAGGCTTGGGCACAGTGCCCGCCCACGGGTAAGGTCGCCGCCCCTCACCCCATGTAGTGGCTACTACCGGTAGGGTGGTGACAATGACAACACAACAAGAGAGAGGGTTAGGGTTTTCGAGCAAAAGGATAGTTTTGCCCCTCAGAATTTTAAAAATTCTAAGTTTGTCCTTTTTTCTAAATTACCAAAATACCCCCCAAAATTAAGAAAATTTCCTGCATATCCTTGATTTCAGAAAATATTAATTAATTAAAATATTTAATTGATTATTATTTTTATTATTAACTAATAGTCCTACATGATGATGATTTATACATGTGATGTATGATATGTGGACGGATGATCATGGACCGTGTGATGTGTGTACTTGTGATTATTATTATTGGGGCCTACGAGCCTCAATTTTATTTCTCGTTTATTGTCGAGCCTGCGTGCCTATAATTAAGTTCTAATCACATGAGGAGGCATAACAAAAGCGTGGATGCGATAGTGGGACCCACGAGACAGACGATCGCGATGCATGGAGATGCGTCGAGATGCCGACGGAACCGATGAGGATGAGATGGACGATCACAGGGCATGGAGATGCACCGTTGCACACATAGATCTTGATGTGAGTGATTAGGCCCATTGGCTCGGGCCTAATCACATTAGACTGTGGTCCATGATCATCTGGTGTGATTACTTATACATATACTAGATATGTATATATATTTGCATGCGATGTAGATATATATTAAATATGTATGTGTGTGACACGTCATATTAGGAGATCAAATCAAATAAACCCCTCTCTTGATAATAGTAAGTCGGTAAATGTAAGGTAATTAGATTGACCCACGTGGCCTTCCATTATTATAGGTAGGGATCGATTCTCAGTGTAGGTTGAGTTGGTCGAGTCCCTCGAAGCTCACTTTTATCGTGATTCGCTATCTTGCCTACGACATAGAGATGTCACAAGTGACATGAGGATATGGTATACTTGGTTGAGTCCCTCGAGGGTATATCATTGAATCAGACTCATCTTATAATGATGGTGTTGACTTAACTAAACATCATAGTTGGTTGAGGCCCTTGAGACCATGGTGATTCGGAGGCCGAATAGGATGGGAATCACAAAGAGTTGTGATCGGCAAGAGTTGCCTATCTTTTGGGCTTAGTGTGATTGGTCGAGTCCCTCGAGGTTTCACTAAGACGCTGATTGAATCTTGATCCCCACTAGAAGTCTGCTGGAGACTTCTGTTTCACGTGTTGAGGGTGTCGCATGACTCACTTGTAAAATAGTGGGAGCAGATTAATATAGAAGTTTATATCTTGATTGTTTCTTTTCTGTAAAATCTGCATGTTATTTATTTCTGCTGCATATTTATTTTCAGAAAATATCGCTTTCAAATCCCTTACGTGGTATACTTGATGTCAACCACCTCACTGGTCCAAATTATATGGATTGGCTCCGCAACTTGAGAATTGTTCTCATGACGGAGAAAATTGAATACATCCTTAATACAGTGATGCTTACGCCCGAGGAAGGGGCAAGCGAGGATGAGATTGCTCGCTATGTGAAGTACATTGATGACTCCACTCTTACTTAGTGTTACATGTTAGGCTCCATGACTCTTGAGTTACAGAGACAACATGAAAAGATTGATGCCAGATCCATTCTCCTACATCTTCACAAACTGTTTGAGGAACAGGGAAGGACTCAACGATATTAGATATCTAAAAGCCTCTTCTGTGCTAGAATAATTGAGGGGACACTAGTTTAGAACCATGTCCAAAAGATAATTAAGTGAATAGAGAAACTCATAGGTCTAGGAATAGTCCTAGAGGATAACTTGTGTGGATCTTATGCTTCAGTCCCTACCAGATTTCTTTTCATAATTCATAATGAATTTAATATGAACAAGCTTGAAGTGACTGTCCTTGAGCTCCTTAATATGTTAAGGGAGGCAGAGAGCACTATCAAGAAAGAGAAGCCAGTTCTCTACACTAGTGAGACTAAAAAGAAAATGAAAGCAGAAAAGTCCCTTAAGAAGGGTAAGGGCAAGGGCAAGGGCAAGGGCAAGGGCAGACTGAGTAAAGCAAAGGTTGCTAAGAAAGACTCGGCAAAGGACAAAGGTCAATGCTTCCACTGCGACAAAGATGGGCACTGGAAGAGGAACTACAAAGAGTGCCTTACAGAGAGGGTGAAACAAAAGCTTGAAGAATCTTCAAGTACATTCATGATCAGTCTCTAATTGTCAGATTTTTATGATAGTGCATGGTTATTGGATACCAGTAATGCTTATCACATCTATAATTTATTGTAGATTCTGACAAAGCTGAGGAGATTGGCGAGTGGAATATTGCATTATGGTTTGTTTATGCTAGACACTACTCCACATATCTGTTAGGATCAAGAGCCGACACTAAGAGGGGGGGTGAATTAGTGCAGCAATAAAATCATCAGTTTCATAAAATCTTTTCGTATATTGAAAATCGATTTCAGATACTTAACTTGAAACACGTTCGTATATGAAGTGAATGCAGTAGGAAAGTAGAGATTCAGTTTGCAGTATGTAAATAGCAGGAAGTAAATACAAACCAGAGAACACACTAATTTTATAGTGGTTCGGTCGTTATGACCTATATCCACTCCGCTGATTCCTCTTCCGTCAAGGCCACCGGCATCTACTATCGATCTTCCTTTAATAGGCAAAGATCAACCTCCTTCTTACACCCCTCTTCTCCCTTTACCTGGTTAGGAGACAACTCTTACAAGCACACACACTCCTCTCTTACATAATTCTAAACTTAGAGTGGAGGAGGGAATTTCTAAAGAGATTGCAGTAGAGTTTTCTTACTTTAAAACTCTCTGTGCTTGTGTGTGTTAACCAGGGATGAGAGGGGTATTTATAGGCTTTAAGTTGATTCAAACTTGGAGCCAAAAAACATCTCATCCCGGGTTTCCCGAGCATGGGCGGTACCACCGCCTGCGCTGGGCGGTACCACCGCTAGTATCAATCTGACACTAACACTGCACTGGGTGGTACCACGGGAGGCTGTGTTGGGCGGTACCACCACCTGGCACCCTGCTAGGGGTGGTACAACCGCCCAGACTGGCGGTACCACCGCCTGACACAGTCTCGGAGTCTGTGCCACGATGATGTCACTTCTTAGGGCACTATTTGGGCCTCTCATTGGACCTAACACAGTCCTTACATGGGCCCAACTGGCCCCTAATTGGGTTGGCCCAAATCCAAACCCAATTACGTGCTAACTATGATTCCTAAGACACATTCTAAGCTAAACAAGTCCGTAATTCTAGTTTCTTCCGACGAGCTTCCGGCGATCTTCCGACGATCTCTCGACAATGTTCCGGTGGACTCTCGGCAAGCTCTTGGACTTCACGATGATCTTTTTGGCGAGTTCCGATGAGCTTCTCTGGCAACCTCCAAGACTTCTCGGCTAGTTCCGCCAGAACTTCCGACGAACGTTCGGACTTTCGACGAACTCTCGAACTCCCAATGAAATCGCATCCTTGACTCCGGGACTTCATTTTGCTTCATGCTTTGCTATCGTAGTTAATCCTACACATGTAAAAATATACTTCGATCTAGACAATTAATACTAAGCATGAATTATGTTGTCCGGCATATCATTGGTCCATCGATGCTTCGTCCGATTCTTTGGTGCATTGTCCTCTCTTGCGGCCTATTGCCCAATCGGCTAGTTGACTCTGCAACTCCGATATCCTTGGCGCAATATCCGCTCTTTTGTCGATAAGTCGACCGATCCTCTAGCCCGACGTCCAATCTTCTGACATGTTCCACCAGCCCAACATGATTCTTCCTGCTTTAATTGTCTCATCCTGATTGAAGCATCCTACGTTATTCAAAACACAGATTAAATCATAAATACTTATCAATTGGTTTCATCATCAAAATACGAGATTCAATAATATCATGAATATAGGTGTGTCCAAGAGGAAATGAGATGAGGTAAACGGTGCATACCTGTGGCATTGTAGGCTATGTCTCATCCATGAGGGAAGGATTTAAAAGTTGTTAAAGGATGGATATCTAGATCCATTCGACTACGAGTCATATGCAACTTGCGAGCCTTGCCTTCATAGAACTAAAGAGAGAGCTACTGAGCTGTTGGAACTCATACATAGTGATATATATAGACCCATGTCAATTTATGCCATTGGTGGTTACTCCAACTTCATTACATTTATTGATGATTTCTTAAGGTATGAACATGTGTACTTAATGAAGTACAAGTCTGAGACCTTTGAGAAATTCAGATAGTATAAGAATGAAGTGGAGAATCAGACTGGAAAGAATATCAAGACTCTTTGATCATATCGAGGAGGTGAGTACTTTAGTATAGAGTTTACCTAGTTTCTCAAGGACCATGAGATTCTATCCCAATGGACACCTCCTTATACACCTCAGCTCAAAAGTGTAACTAAAAGGAGGAATTATACATTGTTAGACAAGATGCGGTCCATGATGAATTTAACTGACCTACCCATCTCATTCCGGGAATACGCCCTAGAGACCGTAGCTTATCTTCTGAACAGAGTTCCAACTAAGTCGGTAGTGTCTATACCATATGAGATATAGAAAGAGAAAAAACCCGATATTAAGGTTGTTAAGATTTGGGGCTACCTTGCCCATGTTAAAAGACATAACCCCGATAAGTTAGAATCAAGGACGAAGCGGTACAAGTTTGTGGGATACCCTAAGGAAACTTATAGGTCTTATTTCTATCATCTCGAGGACTAAAAGGTCTTTGTAGCCAAGAGAGCGGTGTTCCTTGAGAAGGAACACATTCTTAGCGGAGATAGTGGGAGCATGATAGAGTTGAGCGAGGTTGGAGAACCTAGCTCAAATACCACTCCATAGCCCGAGTCTATTCAGGTACTTAGCACACAAGTTCCAACTTTACGTAGGCCCGACAGAGTATCCCATCCTCTTGAGAGATATGTAGGACATATTAAAGGAGAGGATATTGAGGATATTAATCCTCAGACCTACGAGGAGGCTATTATCAAGAAGTCATGAATTCTAAGATGGATTTGTTAGGACCAAGAGCACTAAGAGGGGGGGTGAATTAGTGCAGCGGAAAACTTTTGACGATTAAAACTGCATTCGTACGATAAAAGCAATTTCGATGTGAAAGCCGATTCTAAGATTACTTTAACTTGTGATCAAGCGAGATGCAGTTAAAGCAAATATATAGAGGCAGCTTGTAGTTAAGATAGACAACAGAATGTAATAGCAAACTGGAATACGACGTTCGTACGATAAAAGCGATTTCGATATGAAAGGTGATTCGTAAACCACTTTAACTTGAGATGAAGCGAGATGTAGTTAAAGCAAAGATATAAAGGCAGTTTGCAGTTATGATAGCAATCAGAATGTAAGCGCAAACTGAAATATGATGTTCGTACGATAAAACCGATTTTTGTCTTAATGCCGATTCGGAAAATACGTAACTATGAAATATGTTTAGAAATAAGAAGAAGGCAGTAAGCTATTGAGGAGGTTTGCAGTAAAGATAAGATGCTCAAAGTAAATGCAAACCGAGATTTAGAGTGGTTCGATCAATCTTGACCTACGTCCACTTTCGGCTTCCTCCTCCGATGAGGTTACCGGCGTCCACAAGAGGCCTTCCTTCAATAGGTGAAGGCCAACCACCCTTTTACAGTTTCACTCCTTTTGACGAGCTTATGAGACAACCCTTACAGAATTTTCTTTCCTCTCTTGACAGATCAAAACTTGGAAGAAAAGAGGGAAGAGAACTTTCAACTTATACAACACTTTTGATTTCTAAAAATCATAAAGTAAGATCAGCATTTCGGTATTTTTTTGGTTCCCTTTCATTGCTGAAAGGGTGGGGTATTTATAGGACCAAACCCAGTTTGAATTCCGAGCTCAAAATTGTCACTTCCCGGAATTCCGGGGTCTGGAGGTTCCATCGCATGACTGGGGCGGTTGCACCTCCTAGTAGAGCTCGGAGACTGAGCCTTTGGGCGATGCCACCTCCTATCAAGGGTGGTTGCACCGCCTAGCAGAGCTCGGAGACCAAGCTCAGGCGGTTCCACTGCCTGACTGGGGCGGTTCAACCGCCTGGCAAGGCTTGGAGACCGAGCCTTGGGCGGTGCTACCACTGGCCAAGAGATCTGGGTCTGAATGGGCTCATCCATTCAGCCCAATCTGGGTCTGTCAAGGGCCCAATTGCCCCAAGATTAAGTTAGTGAGATCACCTCCCATTTCTAACTTAATCATCGTGCTAACTATGATATTTCTTAAGACATTTACTACAACTTGCTCCGGTGCGTCAATCGCTTCTTCCGGTGAGCTTCCGGCGAACTTCCGTCGATCATCCAATGAACCCTCGGTGATGCTTCTGCAGACTTCCGGCAAACTCCTGGACTTGCGACGATCCACTTGGTGAGTTCCGACGAGCTTCTTTGGCAAGCTCCTGGACTTCTC
>LVTN01001280.1:51008-62848 GCA_001649415.1 Musa itinerans
TTGTACCCATCGGTTGCAAGTGGATCTTTAAGAAAAAGATCAGAGTAAATAGAAAGGTAGAGACCTATAAAGCAAGGCTAATGGCTAAGGGGTATCGTCAAAGGCAAGGTGTTAACTATGACAAAACCTTCTCACCCGTAGCCATGCTAAAATCCATCTGAATTCTATTGGTTATCGCAATACGCTATGATTATAAGATTTGGCAAATGGACAAAAAAACCATATTCCTCAATGACAACCTCGAGGAGGAGATGTATATGATATAGCCCGTGGGATTCGTGTCCAAGGACTGCCCAGATAAGGTGTGCAGGTTGCTTAGATCTATTTACTAATTAAAGCAAGCTTCCCGAAGTTGGAACATAAGATTTGATGAGGCAATCAGATCTTATGACTTCGTTAAGAATGAAGATGAGCCTTGTGTATACAGGAAGGTAAGTAGGAGTGCTATCACCTTCTTGGTGTTTTATATAAATGACATAATAATCATTGGGAATGATGTAGGATTGCTATCCACAATAAAGACTTGGTTATCTAGACACTTCCCTATAAAGGACTTGGGGAAGCATCCTATATATTAAGGATTTAGATCTATAGATATAGATCCAAGAGGATGCTTGGCTTATCCCAGTCCAAGTACATAGACACCATTGTCAAAAGGTTTGATATGGAAAATTTTAAGAGATGTCTCATACCGATGAGACATGGGATATTGCTTTCTAGGAGTATGTCCCCAAAGACTCTTAAAGAAAAGGCAAACATGAATATATTACCCTATGCCTTAGCGATAGGGTCTATCATGTATGCTAGGCTATGTACCAGGCCTGATATAGCGCATGCTCTAAGTGTCATGAGCAGGTATTAAGCGGATCCAGGCTTGGAGCACTGTAAAGCAATAAAGTGTATCATTAAGTACTTGATAAGGACTGAGGATCTTTTACTAGTATATGGAGGTAGTAGCCTTAGGGTTGAAGGCTACATGGACTCGAGTTTCAAGTCTGATGTCGATGATAGCAAGTCTAATTCAGGGTATGTGTTCACCCTGAATTAAGGAGCAGTATGCTAGAAGAGTTCCAAGTAAGATACTACTGTTGACTCGACCACAAAGGCAGAGTACATTGCTGCAATAAAGGTAGTAGAGGAGGGAGTTTGGATGAAGAAGTTTATCATAGATTTTGGAGTCACGTTAGGTAGTGAGGAGCCGATTCCCTTATATTGCAATAACAATACGGCAATTACTCAAGCAAAGGAACCCAGGTTTCATCAAAAGTATTCCGAGGAGGTTCTAATTTATTGGAGAGATCATGACTCGAGGAGATGTAGTAGTGGAAAGAGTTCCATCCAAAGATAACATTACAGATCTACTAATAAAGTTGTTATCTCAGATTGTCTTCGAGTGTTATAGGGGTTTAATAGGGATCATACACATAAGTGATTGGCTTTAGGTCAAGTGGGAGATTGCTAGTCATAGGTGTCCTGCAAGCCAATCACGTGAGTGATGGCACGTGTGACTTGACACATAGTCTTTTTGCTTGTTATTATTATTTGACATTTTATCACTATATATTGTTTGTTGCTTGAATATATTGTGATGTCCATGGATCTGTATAATGAGAATCGGATCATGATGAGATCACGATAATGAGACCGATTCACCTTTAAACACAGATCCTAAATAATCCCGGTCATAGGTTACTCAAGAGGGACATCGAGATAACCGGACAAACTGGTGTGTTGTATATCCGTCCATATGATGGATGTAGCTGGTCTTATAACTGCTCATGTGGGGACACTAGGGATACAGTACAGGTGCTCATTGGAGAATGAGTTCACTAATTGATCTGCTTATGGAATGCTAGATAGTTGATGATGCCTTATTGTCAAATAGTGATTCCATAGTCTCAATAGTGTATATGGTCCTTAGACTTGAGACACTAAGGATGTCCTGTATGAGTACTCCACTCTTTGATACTAGACTTATAGGTTTGGAAGTTTCAAATCTAGTACAACCGGTTATTGGGATTGGTAGCCAACCTTACGTGGGCTATTAAGTGTCGATAGAGGATCATCCACTCTCGGTGTCATGAGAGGAATATCTCATGTGTTCTTGCTTAGACAAATCCCTAGCTAGGGTCATTCGGATTGAGAGAAAAAGAGTTCTCCGGGAGAATCTGATTAAAATGAGACTTGAGTAGAAACCATATGGGTTTGATAGCACCATGCCCGGTATACGATCTTTGGGATATTAGATGGATGAGGGACTAAGGTACATGGTAACTTAGGACAGACAAGTCTAATGGATTGGATTCCCCTGTTTCATTTGGGGACTATAGCGTAGTGGCCTAGTACGTTTGTAGTCGATGAGTTGAGTGAATTATTATAGAGATAATAATTCATTGTGCCAGAAGGAGTTCTGACAAGTATGACTCACGGTCAGCTCGATATTGGGCCTAGAGGGTCACACACATATAGTAGATATTGTGATGAGTAGAGGTTCGGATATAAGATATTCGTCGGAGCTCCTATCTTATTGGATATCCAATAAGCCCCTAAATTATTGGATTATATGAATGAGATCCAATGAGAGATTATTGGATAGAGATCCACCAATCTAAGAGGCTTAGGTAGTTGGATGGAGATCCAATACCCAATAAGGTAAGATCCATTAGGGTTAAGTTGACAAGTGTCCTCTATAAATAGGAGAGAATCAGTGCTTCATAGGCCAAAGCTTTTTGGTTGCCTCTCCTATTCTCCTCCCTCTCTCCACCTCAGATAGCAGGCTTGGAGTTTCAAGGAGTTTCGTCACAGCCCTGCTTTGTGGATCACCACTATAGAGGAGGGCGCTTCAGAGATATACGATTTTCCTAGGTAACACAATCTATCTTATACGTAGTTTTAAGTTTCACGGATTTTTATGCACTAATCTTCGCACGACAAAGAATATATCTTTGGAAAATTGGGGATTTTATTTTTCTGTTCTTCCGCTGCGCATGTGATGTCGCCTCCAAGATTTCCCAGCACTATATACTCATCCATATGATAGAGGCAATTGGTCTCATAGCTACTTGTGTGGGGACACTAGGGATATAGTGCAGGTGCTCATTGAAGAGTGAGTTCACTGAATGATTCGCTCACAAATTGCTGGATGGTTAATGATATCTCATCGTTAGATAGTGGTTCCATAGCCCTAGTTGTGTATCTGGTCCTTAAACTTATAGGTCTAGAAGTTTCAGATCTAGCACAGTTGGTCATCGATAGTGTAGCTAATCTTATAAGGGTAATTGAGTGTCAATAAATGATCATCCACTCTCAGTGTTATGAAAGGAATATCTCATGTGTTTCTTACTCAAACAAATCTCTAGCTAGGGTCATTCAAATTGAGAGAGAATGAGTTCTCCAAGAGAATCCGATTAGAGCGAGGCTTGAGTAGATTCCATATGGGCTTGATAACACTATGGCCAATATATGGTCTCTAGGATATTAAATGGATGATGGACTATAGATATATGATAATTGAGGGCAAATAGGTCCAATGGATTAGATCCCCCTGTACCGTCTGAGGACTATGTTGTAGTGGCCTAGTATGTCCATAGTCGATGAGTTGAGTGAATTCTTATGAGATGATAATTCACTGAGTCAGAAGGAGTTTTGATAGGTGCAATTTACGGCCAACTCAGTATTAGGCCTAGAGAGTCAAACATATACGGTGGATATCACAACTAATAGAGGATTGGATATGTGATATCTAATAAACATTTGTTTTATTGGATCTATTGGGTGAGACCAAATAAGAGTTTAGAGTGGATAATTGGATAGAGATCCAATTTTCATTAAGCTATGGATAATTTGATGGAGATCTAATATCTAATATGTTAAGGTAATTGGATAGAGATCTAATACTTAATAAGGCAAGATCCTATTAGGGTTAGCAAAGAGGGCTCTCTATAAAAGGGATATGAGACTAAAAGGTTTATAAGGTTGAACTCCTTTAGCCGCCACTTCCCTGACCTCCCTCCTTCCTCTAGTGATCTGCCCCTTCTTTGGCATGAGAGGATAGCAAGAGAGCCGCCTCTTTGCTGTTGCCCCTGTTGTATAGTGTTGTGCAAAAATGAGGAAAGAACGCCTTAAGCGAGGAGGTGCATTACCGCTTTATACATCATTTGGATCACCACTAGAGAGGAGCTTGCGAGAGCTCCTTCATCATCGGACTTGGATCTATAGTTTTGGGAATATATGATCTCCCCTATATGAGAGCATCTCATGAATCTTATAAGTTTTTAGTTTCATGAGTTTTTTGCTCCTAATCGTTGCACGAAAATTATATATCGTTCTTTTGGGAAACTAATTTTGTTTTCTATTTTCCACTATACATATGATGCTCTCCCAAGATTTTCCAATAGTAGTATTAGAGCTAGGTTCATCATACAATGATTGGTTATAAATTGCATGTATTATTGCATGTTATGTAGAATCAGTTTTTGCATAAACTAGTTGTGTTTCTCACTGATTTTAGATTAGAACAGCGTATTTTTTTGTTAGGACTAAGTCAACATTAAGAGGGGGGGTGAATTAGTGCGTATATAAAAATTACGATGAGTCAGAAATCTTCATATGATAAAACCGTATCAAGGAGTGTTTAACTTTAAAAACATTCATAAGAGTGTTCAGCTAAAGTAATGAGGAAGTAAAGCAATTTGCAATAAAGGTAATCATCATAATAGAAATGCAAATTAATTTATAGTGGTTCGGTCATCGTGACCTATGTCCACTCCCGATTCCTCTTCAATTGAGGCCACCAGCTTCCACTATAGATCTTCTTTCTAATGGGCGAAGATCAAATACCCTTACACTCTTTCTTCTTTTCACAGGTTTAGGAGACAACCTTTACACCTCTCTTTTATAAGTGTTTCCTCACACACCTCCCTTAAGACTATCACTAAGCTCTTGGAGGAGGGACTATATACTTAAAAGAGTTTTACAACCTTAGAATCATAGAGTTTTTGCTCTCTTTTCATGTGTATTCCAAGTAGGAATTTGTGGGGTATTTATAGACCCCAAATGACTTCAAAGCTTGGAGCCAAAATTTAAATCCTCGGGTTTCCAAGGTATTGGTAGTACCATCGCCAATACTAGGCAGCACCACCACCTATCAGTCTGACATTAGGTGGTACCACTGTCTAACATAATTTGGAAGACTATGTCCAAGCAGTCCCACCACCCAGTCTAATGATACCACTACCTGACACAGTCTTGAAAACTGTGTCTGGGCAGTACCACTACTAGACCCTACTATAGGACACTAAATGGGCCAAATAATAGTCTCAATTCAGCCATGATTTAGGCCCAATTGGCCCCTAATTGAGTTGGCATTGTTTCACCCCAATACTAACTCAATTAGATATAAACTAACTTGATCTAGACAAATTATTACAAAGCTATCCGGCATGTTATTAGTTCTTCCGGCGCTTCGTCCTCTCCTTTGGCATATTATCCATTTGGCATGTTGAGTCCTGTAACGTCCGATCTCCTTGGCGTAATATCCGATCTTTTAGCCCGATACCCGAACTCATGACATGAAGTCCTTCTGTTGACACGTCGATCGATCCTCCGGCCCGACGTCCAATCTCCTAACATATTCAACCCGACCCAATATTTAATTCCTCCTGCTTCAATCAATTTATCTCTCCTTAATTGAAGCTAGTCCTGCATCACTCGAAACGCATATTAGATCATAACATTATCAATTAGTTTCATTATCAAAATATGAGATTCAACAATCTCCCCCTTTTTGATGATGACAATCAATTGATGACGGAGTTAACCTTAACTCTCTCTATCAATATGCCATATTGATAGAACTTTTAAATTCAAAAAATCATACAATGTTTTAAAATATAAAAATATATCATACCACACATGATTCAAATCATTATCATTACTTCTCCCCCTTTATCATTAACAAAAAGGAGAAGTGCATCTAGCAAAATTTTGAGATATGCAAGTTTTACAACATATAAGCTAGCAACAATTTTGAGTTGTGCAAGTTTACAAATTTAGCTTCTTTTTTTTAAGATATGCAAGTTTTGCTTCTTGTGATAGGCAAGATAGCACTTTTGCTTCTCTTGGTGATGTTCAAGATAGCAAGTTCTTTCTTCTTTTTAAGAAGTGCAAGCTAACAATTTTGCTTCCTAGCAAGTTTTTCTCCTTGAAATGTGCAACCTAGCAATACTTTCTCCCCCTTTGTCATTGTCCAAAGGAAAGGAATAATACAATGTTATAAATATTTTTCCTTTACATCAATTTTCAAACATGACATAAGATATACAACCAATACAAAATAATTGTACATATGAAAATCATGACATGAAAGTTATTAATATGAAAGATCAAGAAAAATCAATTCGTAAATACCAAAAGACATGATTCACTTTGACAAATCTTTTTTTTAGTAAATAATGAAAAGAATTCTTAGGAGATCAAAGATCTTTTTTTTTTTTTAAATTTCAAGTTACAATTCCGAGAAATCAAGATCATGATTTCAATAAAGCTTCTCTTTGATACATAGCAAATAGAATCATAGGAGAACTAAATATGAAAAATCTTGATTCATAATAAATCTCAATTTATAAATATCAAGTGAAAGAATCAAGATTTGTTTGGATAAATCTCTTCTTTAGTGAAAGGGAACATAGGAGAATAAAAGATCTTGTTCATGTATATAAAAAATCTCAAGTTGTCAAGATCATGATTTATATATTAAAAAATTTCAAGTTATAATTCACAAGAAAAATCATGATTCATAAAAAAAATCTCCTCTTTAGTAAACAACAAGAAGAAGGGAGAACTTGGTTCATGTATAAGAAATATCTAGTCATCAAATGAAGGAATCATGATATTAGTACCCTTGTGGATTCTAAGCTTGGGGTTGATCTCTTTAGGGGATCAACCCCCTTGAAACTCTATAGGGGTTCCTTCCTCCAAGTTGCTGGTCAAAGGCTACTAAAAAGATTGATCTATTTCTTATCAAAAGAGGATGAATATATGACTATTTATAGGGCTTCTAAACCTCAATTCCTAATAGAACTCCTACTCAAGACTCCTAATAGGACTACTACTCAAGACTCCTACTTCTAACCAACTCCTAATGCTTCTTTAAGAAGCAACCTTTAAACTAATCCTATCCTTAGCCGGCCTCTTCACCTCTTTAATAGGGGTCGACTAGGTAGGTTTTACATGAATACCCCTTTCAATTAGGACTGTCATAGCTAGAGTCCTAACAGACCCGCCCTCTTTAAATTAGCCTTGTCCTCGAAGCTAACGATCTATAAATTCTGAGAATTTGATCTTCAAGTCGTCATATTTCTCCCAAGTGGTATCTTCTGTTAGTAGGTTCGCTTACTGTATTAGCACTTCAGTAGTGTGTCGTCGTCGTCGAGTCATGATCCATCGATCAATAATGGCACTCGGCTGGGTCTAGAGTTCTCCTTGCATAGTCATATTTGGTAGATGGCTTTGGGCTATTTTGTTTTGTCCTAGCTTGAGCTTTAAACACGACACATGGAAGACTGGATGGATTCGGGAGTTGGCGGGTAAGTCAAATCTATATGCTATCACTCCGATGCGCTCCAAAATTTGGTAAGGTCCATAGAACCGAGGTGAAAGCTTCATAGATGCTATGGTTTAGTTTGATGTTTGCTTATATGGTTGGAGCCGTAGGAAGACCCAATCTCCTACTGAAAATTCTCTTTCACCTTTGTGTTAATCATATTGTTATTTCATCCTTGCTTGAGATGCAGTGAGATTATCTTTTAGTAACTTTAGCATTTTGTCTTTGTCTTGTAGTTCCCTGTCTACTTGTTCTATTTTAGAGGTGCCCAATACATATTTTGGGATCACAGGGGGAGGTCGACCATACATAGCCTCGTAGGGAGTACATTTTGTGGATGAATGATAAGTTGTATTATACCACCACTCGGCCCAAGGAAGCCACTTTGTCCACTTTTTTGGTAGATCACTAGTGAAGCATCTGAGGTATGTCTCCAAGCACTTGTTCACCACTTCAGTCTGGCCATCGGTTTGTGTGTGATACGCCATACTCATTTTTAATTTAGTGCCCTACATCTGGAATAACTTTGTCCAAAATCTGCTCGTAAAGACCCTATCACGATCACTTACAATAGATCTCGACATCCCATATAATTTTATAATATTTTCCATAAAGATTCGAGCAATACTAGAAGCAGTATAGGGATTACGAACAGCGCAAAAGTGAGCATACTTTGTAAGGCAATCCACCACGACAAAAATTGTACCTTTTCCTTATAATAAGGGAAGCCATTCGATAAAGTCTATTGATATATCAGTCCATATTGAGTCTGGGATAGGTAAAGGTTGCAGCTTTCCAGGACTTGCCATTGTCTCACCTTTATGTCGTTGACATACACCACATTGTGGCACAAATTTAGCAATAATATTTTTTATCCCTACCCAATAAATTTTTTGCTTAATTCTCTTATAGGTTCTAAGGAACCCGGAGTGCCCGGCTATAGGTGTGGAATGCATCTCTTAAAGGATGGTCTTTATGCAAGTAGAATTTGGTACAAGCACAATGTGTCCCTTATAGCGTAATTCTTTTTAATCCCAATTGTAATGAGCCACGGAGCTTGGTGTTTCCCCTAATTTTTTTATGATCTTACTGGTCTCTGGATCTTCTTGCCATTCCCTCTTAATATCCTTAAGGAAGTCACTGGTCGGAAGTAAAATAATCAAAAATTCAACTTGCTCGGGTAGCCACGAAACCGCATCTACAATAATATTCTCTTTCCCTTTTTTGTAAATTATTTCATAATCATATCCAAGAAGCTTTGTTACCCATTTTTGCTGCTTAAGGGAAGATATCTTCTGCTCTAAGAAATATTTTAGACTTTTATGGTCGGTCTTGATTTGAAAGCATCGCCCGATTAAGTACGGTCTCCATTTGGCCACCGCATGCACAATCGCGAGTATCTCCTTGTTGTAAATAGTTATCCTGAGATGGGAAGGAGATAATGCCTTATTGGTATAAGCGAGGGGGAGGCCATCTTGTATTAGTATAGCACCAATTTCGACTCCGGAGGCATCGACTTCAATAACAAAAGTCTTGCCAAAGTAGGGTAGCGCTAGTACGGGCGTTATTGTCATTGCGGCTTTAAGTTCGTCGAAGGCGGTGATGGCTTTGACTGACCATTGGAAAGTATTTTTTTTAGTAAAGAAGTAAGGGGTGCACTGATCTTTCCATAGTTTTTTACGAACTTGCGGTAGTAGCCTGTTAAACCAAGAAAGCCACGTAGCGATTTTATATTCCTTGGGGTCGGCCAGTTCTACATTGCTTCAATTTTCGAGGGGTCTACCGCTATACCTTCCTCTGATATGATATACCCAAGATATTCCACCTTCTATTAAAGAAAGATGTACTTTGATTTTTTGACAAAAAGAACATGTTCTCACAAAATCATCAAAATAAGTCGTAAGTGATGAAAATGATTTTCAAAAGAAGGGTTATAAATAAGGATATCATTAAAGAAAAAAATACAAACTTACGAAGATAATTCTGGAAAATATCATTCATAAGGCTCTAGAAGGTGGAGGGAGCATTGGTGAGACCAAAGGGCATTACCAAAAATTCGTAGTGGCCGTTGTGTGTTCGAAATGTGGTTTTCGGTATGTCTTCTTCGCACACTCGTATTTGATGATATCCGGATCGAAGGTCCAGCTTTGTGAAGACTCATGATCCCTTTAATTCATCTAGCAATTCATCTACTACTAGAATAGGGTATTTTTCTTTGACAGTTATGCCATTGAGAGCTCGGTAGTCAACGTACATTCGCCATGTTCTGTCCTTCTTTCGTACGAGGAGCACCAGTGAAGAGTATGGGCTGCAACGTGGCTGAATAACTGTTGAATCTCAGATTTTGATGATGAAGTCAATTGTAATTTGTTTGATCCAATCTATATATTGAGAAAAGTGTGCAGGATTAACTATGATGGCAGTAAGACATAAAGCAGGTGTTGTGCCAGAGTCAAGATCAAGATCACGTTGGGAGTTCGAGAGTTCATCGGAAGTCCGAAAGTTCATCAGAAGTTCTGCGGGAACCAACTGAGAAGTCCAGGAGCTTGCCATAGAAGTACGTCGGAACTCACTAAGAAGATCGTTGCAAAGTCCAGGAGCTTGCCGGGAATCCGCTAGAGCATCGCTGAGAGTTTGTCGGATGTTCGCCGAAAGTACGCCGGAAGCTCGCTAGAAGAGCGATTGACGCACCGGAACATGAAATGTAGTAATTGTCTTAATTGTCGTAGTTAGAGTGTAGATTAAGTTAGGATTGGGAGGTAATCCCACTAACTTAATTAGAGGCCAATTGGGCCCTTAACATGGGTAAATTGGGCCAAATGGAGCAGCCCATTCGGTCCCTGAATTCCTAGCCAGCGGTGGCACCGCTTAGGAGACTCGGCCTCCCAGGAATTCTGGGCGTTGGTACCATCGGTAGTTAATGCTGTTAGAGGTGGTACCGCCCTTGTTAGGCGATGGTACCGCCAGAGCTCGGTCTCCGAGATCTATTAGGTGGTAGTACCACCTAGTAATGGTGGTGGTACTGCCAGGACCCCGAAAATCCAGGATGAGACACTTCTTGGCTCTATTTTTAAACTCATTAGGGCCTATAAAAACCCCACCTTTTCCTGCACGAAAGGGCATGAAACCTATTAGTATAATCTTGAGTTCTTGAGCCTTAAAGGGTTGTAAAAGTTAGAGTTCTCCTCCTTCATCTCTTAACCTTGTAATCATCTAAGAAAGAGGAGTGAAACTTGTAAGGGTTGTCTCTTAAGCCCGGCAAAAGGAGAAAAGCTGTAAAAGGTGGTTGGCCTTCGCCTATTGAAGGAAGGCCTCTAGTGGACGCCGGTGACCTCGTCAGAGGAGGAAGCCAAAAGTGGATGTAGGTCACGTTGATCGAACCACTCTAAAACTCGGTTTGTATTTACTTTGAGCAACTTTCTTTTATAACAAACTGCCTCTCCTCCTTACTGTGCTTTAACTATGTCTATATACACTTTCACGTAAATATCTTCTGAGATCGACTTTAATCGTACGAAGACTTTATGAAACTAACGCTTTTCATTTATGCAATTTACATTGCTGCAAACCACCTTAGTCTTCTCTTGCACTTTCACGAAAGGTTTCAAGTTCAAATTCCTTCCGAAACGGATTAAATTGAAACCATTCTTGTTGGAATCAGCTTTAATCGAAATAAGTTTTTTTTGAAATTACGAAAGTTTTTCGCTGTACTAATTCACCCCCCCTCTTAGTGCGCTCTTGATCCTAACAATTGGTATCAGAGCGAGGTTCACTCTCAGTTGGTTTTAAACCTAAGAGAGATGACATTTGCCGATAACCTAGAGGGTCATTTAATTACACGTCCAACCATGTTCAATGGGACGGATTACATATATTGGAAGACTAGAATGAGTATCTTCCTAATTTCAATGGATTTTGAGCTTTGGAACGTTGTCGAAAACGGTTTTCAAAAGTCCTCTTCCAATGAACGATTGGAATGAGTTGGAAAAGAAGACTTTCACCTTAAATGCCAAGGCTATAAATGCCTTGTTTTGTGTATTAGATAAAAACGAGTTTAATTGAGTGTCGATTTGTGAAATGACTTTTGATATTTGGCATACACTCGAAGTGACTCATGAAGGCACTAGTAGAGTGAAGGAGTCAAAAATTAATCTTTTAGTTCATTCTTATGAGTTATTTCGAATGAAACCGAGTGAGACCATTGAAGACATGTACACCCGATTTACGGATGTCGTCA